>CAJJDP010000033.1:42459-56502 GCA_905182995.1 Paramecium octaurelia
ATATAAATGTATTTTGAGAATTGAACTAATCGCAGGGCATATAATGTTATTAGGCAAAGATCAATAGAAGTGTTTCATATAGTTCAAGTTGATTGGAGAGGACAAATAAGAGAATTGAAAAGCAAAGTCGGTTGATTATTTTGAATATGTGTTTCATTTTCAATTGAATCAAATTACGAATGCTAATAAAGAATTGCGGATTCTATTATGCATAATCAATAGATGGAGTAAATGTCAAAGCAGAAGATGGGTAATTTCAAACAAAAGAATTGAAGTTCCAAGTCTGTTAGGTTTTGATGTTTCCATTTCAAATACAAGTAACTCATCAAATATATTAATTTAGTTAAGGATAAGGTAGTCACCATCCAAGTTCTAGGCAAGAATGGAATTGAGGGTGATGAACTTCTTGTTCTATTGTAAATTGACATTAATCAATTATTACAAAGTAATTTCAAAGGATTATTCTGGCATCAAGTTGTTGAAACAGGTTTTTGTGAAGCAAGAAATGTTCTGACTGATTTGAATTAGAAATAGAAAACAATAAATTTAGACAAGATTTAATTGGATACAAGAATGCTAAGATGAAATTAACATTATCAGGGAACAGGAAGTCCTAAAGATTGTAGAAGAAAAGTAGTTTATCAAAAAAATACCATAGCTCGATTAGAGGATAATTTTAATTTTGAATACAATGGAAATATTATAGAATTTGATTGGACTGATTATAGTGTGTTGAAACATCCAGTGTAAATTTAATTGACGAAATTGTAATTGACATCAGCATGATCAATTTAATCATACCAGTAGACTGGAAACAATTAGTTGCTATTCAATATGTGGAATTAGAAATGATATTCCCATAATTTTACAGTTTCGAAGGTAGATCTTTCAGCATATGAGATTATCTTATGCCTCAATTTATGATGTTTTTATCACTAATACTGGGATAACAAATCAGGGTTGGATTAACTTAAAGTATTGAGTAGTCACCACACATTAATTAATTATCTTTAGATTAAAAATATTGTTAAATTTTTAGAATTTGTCATGTTCGTTATTTCAAGGTCTTTAGAAGACTCTTAATACATATTAGCACTATAAATTTATTTATAATGAAGAACAACAGTTAGTGATTTAGACTTGAATTTAGCTGAATTTTAGGTTTTAGATTATTGTTAAAGAGTCAAGCGAACAATTCAAAGCAGACAATCAAAGTTTTATTTAACACTTTAATTAAATTGAAGCATACACAGCCAAATCTATCAAAAACAGAGTTAGGTACAATTTCGAATGTGCAGAATTCTCTCGTTAATTAAAATATACATGTCTTACATACTTATCATCAAAAATAGCTTTATTCTTGTAAAGGAATAAACAAGGGCCTCGGGAAAGAGAATTCTGGAGATAAAAATAACAAAAGAGGCATCAATGTTCTGAAGAAACACAATTAACTCAAAGTTTCACATTTTTCATAAAGAAATCAAGATTATTGAATTGGATACACAATACTTAGTGTATAAGGAGATAAAGAGTTAGTTTAATATTGGCAAATCGAAAATTTGATTAATAGATTATTTGAAAGATATTTGGAAGGATTTTCAAAATAAATATATTGGACCTGATTTGAGATTGAGAATGAAATATAGTAAGTAAAAGTACTGAATTATAACTATTAATGACTGAAGACTGAGGTTGAAGAATCATAGAATTACGAATTTAGTTTACCAATGTTACAACTCTTTAACAATTAAATTATAAATTAATGACAATATAGTTGCTGAAATAAATATTGTGTTCCTGAGCAATTCATAGTACCCATAACAAATCTAATTTTTTGATGTGTGTACTATGAATTGCAAACTTAAGAACATTTGGATCATGGGATGAAGCAAAAAAAAATTATAGAATTTGAATTGAGTCGAGTGGTTTCTGAGGTTTCACAAAGTCATAAAAAAAATAGATGAGAAATAGAATAGAAGTTATTCATAAACAATATCAAACAAATATTTGGATATCGAAGGAGTATTAAACTTCAAGGAATAGATAAGAGAATGAATTTAGGATGAAAAATTTTTGATTAAATAATATTACCTCCTGAAGATGAGGATCAGTCTTACTTAAAAATTGCAAATATGAATGAATGGTGATGTTTTTTTGAGTTTTAAATTATACAGCATAAAATAAAATTCTAAGTTCCTTCAATATCAAAGACAGAGATATCTTTATTAAAGTTTTATTGAATAAACTCATACAGAGAATGTCAACTACTTTCTGGCACAACACCAGATAAAGCATTTTCAGTACTTAAAATGAATGATTGATTTACAAATATATTTTCAAGAATTAACTGACGAATCTCTTCTAATTGAAACCAATTAGAAAATTTTTGAGACCTAATACATCCAAATAGTTCCATTCTTAAGGGATAAGGTTGAAATAACTGCTCTCACTCAATTAGATGATTATTCTAAGATTTACGATTTTGTCAATGAGAATCTTAAGAATACAATATAAAGATGTGAATTTCTTTAGACAGAGATCACAATCTTTTAAATAAGCCAATCTGCTTTGTTGGTGTGTTCCATTTATAAGATTACACTTCAGAAGATGAAGAATTCATTCAATATACACAATTCAAGAATAACAACACTAGCCTTGGCAGCAATAATTAAATCATTATTATAGGTATAGATAGAAATGTGCATAGCTCACTCACTACCTTATCATATATGATAGATAGTTTTAAGCATCATCAATCTACTACTATCGCTTAAATTACCTCTTTTTGGTAGAGGTTAGTTTTTAATTTGTAATTTATTCATACAACTCTCATAAGCAATTAACTCTTCTTTCTAGATGTAGCACAACCAGAAAATCTTAGATCAGACTCAACTCCTGATATTTACCATCTATGATGAGCTTGTTCNAACAAGGGCCTAGGGAGAGAGAATTCTGGAGATAAAAATAACAAAAGAGGCATCGATGTTCTGAAGAAACATAATTAACTCAAAGTTTCACATTTTTCATAAAGAAAGCAAGATTATTGAATTGGATACATAATACTTAGTGTATAAGAAGATAAAGAGTTAGTTTACTATTGGCAAATCAAAAATTTGATTAATAGATGATTTGAAAGATATTTGGAAGGATTTTCAAAATAAATATATTGGACCTGATCTGAGATTGAGAATGAAATATAGTAAGTAAAAGTACTGAATTATAACTATTAATGACTGAGGACTGAGATTGGAGAATCATAGAATTACGAATTTTAGTTTACCAATGTTACAACTCTTTAACAATTAAATTATAAATTAATGATAATATAGTTGCTGAAATAAATTTGTGTTCCTGAGCAATTCATAGTACACATAATAAATCTAATGATTTGATATGTTTGTACTATGAATTGCAAACTTAAGAATATTTGGATCATGGGATGAAGCAAAAAAAAATTATAGAATTTGAATTGAGCCAAGTGGTTTCTGAGGTTTCACAAAGTCATCAAAAAAATGGATGAGAAATAAATAGAAGTTATTCATAAACAATATCAAACAAATATTTGGATATCGAAGGAGTATTAAACATCAAGGAATAGTTAAGAGAATGAATTTTAGGATGAAAAATTTTTGATTAAATAATCTTGCCTCCTGAAGATGAGGATCAGTGTGACTTAAAAATTGCAAATATGGATGAATGGTAGCATAAAATAAAATTCTAAGTTCCTTCAATATCAAAGACAGAGATATCTTTATCAAAGTTTTATTGAATAAACTCATACAGAGAATGTCAACTACTTTCTGGCACAACACCAGATAAAGCATTTTTCAGTACTTAAAATGAACGATTGATTTACAAAATATATTTTCAAGAATTAACTGACGAATCTCTTCTAATTGAAACCAATTAGAAAATTATTGAGACCTAATACATCCAAATAGTTCCATTCTTAAAGGATAAGGTTGACATAACTGCTGTCACTCAATTAGATGATTATTCTATGATTTATGATTTTGTCAATGAGAATCTTAAGTTTACAATATAAAGATGTGAATTTCTTTAGACAGAGGCCACAATCTTTTAAATAAGCCAATCTGCTTTGTTGGTGTGTTCCATTTATTAGATTACACTTCAGAAGATGAAGAATTCATTCAATATACACAATTCAAGAATAACAACACTAGCCTTGGCAGCAATAATTAAATCATTATTATAGGTGTAGATAGAAATTAGCATATCCCACTCACTACCTTATCATATATGATAGATAGTTTTTGCCATCATCAATCTACTACTATCACTTAAATTACCTCTTTTTGGTAGTGGTTAGTTTTTAATTTGTAATTTATTCATAGAACTCTCATAAGCAATTAACTCTTCTTTCTAGATGTAGCACAACCAGAAAATCTTAGATCAGACTCAACTCCTGATATTTACCATTTGTGATGAGCTTGTTCTGAATGTCTAAGGAGAATATTTCAACTGCATATTATTGAAGTAACTGAAATTCTCATAAAAAAATTTCGGATTTGAGGAGCATAAAGTATGAGAACAACCTCAACCATCTTTGATAAGCCCTGTCTCTCATCGTAACGGTTGAAATATATTTAGAACAATAAATTCAGAAAAATCAGTGCTGAACGACTTAGACTCATTTATTCATTAATTTGTGATGAACTTGATCTCCTCATAATTGGTAGATGCTTGATGTTGGCAAATTTCAATCGTATATTTAATGACGAATATATGAGTCTATACTCAATGTAAATGACAATCGAAGTGAAATTATTATGAAATATAAGCATGACTTCTATAGCCTTACTTTTTAATCATAATCATCCAATTTGGTAAAAACAAAATTTACTCTTAAACTTAAATGGTTTTTATCGTAAGCTTTACCTGCACATCATATTAATTGTTAAAGGAACGAATGCAACTGTTAGTTCTCTTCTTAAGTTTTATATCTGATGGCTGCATTATCACTTTAAGCAATTCTTTGTAAAAATAACTAGTAGCATTAATAATACGATGATGAATTTGCTAAAACAATTTCTGTTTTAAACGATATTAAGTTGCTGCTTAGATTGATTCGATCAAAGCAATCCTAATTTCCCATAAATAATCAAGTAGGTGCTCGCCTTTTATGGCTCCCTCCTGATAATTTAGATGGTGATGCTTCAATCACTTCTCAATTGCGCTTAATCATTGTTTTTAAACATTAAAAGAGCAATTACAACAATGACCATCAATTCACATTGTAAAAAGCACGCTATCAAAGATTTGATGTAATTTTACTAAGAAATACATTTACAGTTTCTTTTTTACTTTCTATGCAGTTATTGACAAGTGTGTCAATAACTGCAATTTTTAATAATGATATGGTTTGCATTTGTAGAGAGGCTCTGATAATAATAAAGAATTTAAAATTAAATACTCAGGCCAAGTTTAGAATTTATGATTTATATCCTGAAATGTATTTACAAAATAAACTGAACCAATCCTAGTTATTAAGAATTCTACAAGGAGTTATGCATTAAGCATCATCATTTTTAGTATACCGAACTGCATAATCACACTTAGTTCCAATCATCATCAAATGAGATGAAATTAAAGTTTGCTAAAAATGAACAAACTCAGGAGTTGTATTACTCCAATACAATATTTAATTTGAAAGATCTATTCATAAAGTGTCAAAAATTGTATATATCTAAAGGAAAGGATGTATCTCCCAATAAATAGCAGTGAGAAAATAGTCAGCAAAAGTACATGACATGGTTCTAAACTTCTGATGGGGTTTCTGCATTTTTCTTAGTAACATCGTAATAAAAATTTAGATAAATTAGTTTGTTTTGAATATAGCCAAGCATTTAGCGACTTTATTTCAGCAAAGTATTGCTACAACACTATAGCATGCACACAATCCATTAAACTTAAAAAGTTGTAAAAAGTAAACTTATGTAGCGATACTATTTGATATGAATATATTGAATTGTCATCGTCTCAAAAAATAAGTTATTACTATATTGAACTTGACTTTTATTGGCAGGCCAATAATAAAAGAAACACTCATGGTAGAAACTAATTATTTATACTACGTTGGAATTGTAAGTATTTCTTACGCTAAAAAATTTTAGAATATAATAATTCTTGTTAGTAGAAAAAGTTAAACAACTCAATATTTGTGTAAACGAAGTAGAAGGATGATTGTCACTTCAATATAATCAATGTTTAAATTAGGATTTACTAATACAAAGACTGCATTCTGCACTCTCTGAGTATATTAACTAAGAAAGAAAGCAGAGCTGTTGTTAAGGTTGTACACTAAGTTAGTATACCAAATCTCCAACTTTAATTACAAGATTAACATTGTATAAGAACAGAAATTAGAAATTTAAAATGCAATAGTGTTTCCTTTGATATTGATACGGTAAATAATTCACTTGTCATTTTAGCGATAGTGCCTGCACCACATTTACATAATAACAATCCTGGCAATGATTAATTATCAGCAACTCATGTACATAAAATGCTCAATTTTAGGAATTCTAAAATAATTAATAAGGTGAGAGAAATCTCCATAAGTTAATGATATATACTAAAGAGTTTAAGAAGCCTTGAAACATTTTCAGAGTTAAATAGAAAAGTATTCTATGTACTATTTAGCATAATTCTTATTTGTAAAATGCATCACCTTAGTTCTTATAGCCATCATAATATGTATCACATTCGGAGTAGTTTCAATTAGTAATTATCAAGATACATCAAGTTGAGAAGAGGATCTTGACACTTTATAAATTGCCTTGTGTTTTTAATTAAACAGTGATCATCCTATTAGCATGTATTACCTTTAGTACACAATTGTTTGGACAACCATCAGTAAAGATGGTTCAGAGCTGTCCAAATTAAACAAATATTATATTTTTCACATTAATTACAAATTTTTTTGGAAGCAGCTATAGTATTAAAACTATCTATACATAAAACCTTTGTTGTTTCATACCACAATACTGATCTCTATATTACTTGTGATGTTGATCTGGGCCTAATCGAAGATATGAGACTAAATTAGGATTAAATTATGTGTATTTAATTAAGAACTCGTTCAGATTGAATACAATCTAGATTTGGTGAGCGTTGCAGTTATTACACTAAGAAAATGTGAATAGCTTGACCTGATATAAGTATCCACAATTCTTAAAATGAAGGCTGGTATCCAAATAATGGATCTATAGTAGAAATAACATAATTTTATATCTAATGACCCTTGTCCTAATTTATCTCAATAATTACATATTTGGGTATTCTTTTGCCGCTTTCACATTGTAACTACCCATCCTCAATATTACAATTTAGTTCTCTTAGTTTGCTTAATTAAGTTCATTAATATGAAGGTCGTGTTGAACTTTTTAATTTCATACTTTTGAAGCTAATATTTCATTGATGATGGATTCCACCTTCGTTGAAACAACTGAATCACCTTTATGCTATCATGTTTAAGTTGTTCAAATAATACTCAATTAGTGCTGTTATAGGTTTAGAGATGTCACCTAATATGTAGTTCTATGTACTGTATCATATAACAATAAGATAAAATAGACGTTTAGATTATACTGCTTATACTTTAAGTTTTATACAATATGCCCAAACTCAAAAAAAGCAATTAGTTTGCTGATTTATCTCCATAATAAGATGAGTTTTGAGATATGCTTCTCTAATTGACTATTAGATTATCACGCAAATCTTATTTACTCGATGATAAAAATATTTCTATTAAGCAGCAACACCTACTACACCTTTGTAACTATTTTTATATCTTAGAATTCTCTTTCAGCTCTAATATTGTTGGATCAGCTTAAGCTCCTCTAAGCTCCTGAGGCAATAATTGTAGAGTTTTGCTGATCATATTTTTAAGTCTTCTAATCATTATGTTCCGATTTATTTCACTGCTAATTGAATTAAATCATTACCATTAATTGGAAATGTGACTATCAATTTTTTCGAAAAAATTCATATTTTTTCTAATGTTAAATAGTGATGATAAGAGGTTGATACATCCTTGATAATACAATAACCATAAAATAAAAAATAGATTAATGTTCAACTCTAAGTTTTGTTGTAAACAATGCAGAGTTTGATAGTATATCCAGATTGTTAATTTGTTAAAGAGTTGACTCATAAGTATCTCCTTACACTCCCAGTACTGAATATCTTTGACTGCATATAATTTTGCTGTTATAATGCAAAGATCTGAGCAAAGTGTAGAATTATAATTGTAATTTGCTAAATAAGATCCAGTAATGCGTTATGCTTATAAATAAGTAGTATGAGAAGTTCCATCTTCTCATACTACTAGTAAAATTTGCAAAGCTAATTATAAATTCTCCAATATACCTTAAAGTTTTACTTGCATCAGAGTGGCTGCTAGTAATTTCTTAGCTTGTGATATGGATGAACCTCTACAGCGTTTCGCCAATAAGCAATGTTTATTTTTATGTTTTTGCCTTTCAGCGGCTTTATTATTATTCAGATCTATTAATTAAAATATTATTTTGAATCATACTAACCATAATAATATCTTCCTTGTAGGTTTTTCTAAGTTGAATTATATTTCGAGCTGATTATCATATGCAAACCAGTTCAGATTATATTATTTATAACGTTATCCCAATTTATGATGAACATGTGGCCAATTTAATACATTATAAAGGGATTCATAACTGAAATTATTTACATGTTTTGCAAACTATATGTTGATCAAGTGGTACAACCTTCAAAACATTAAACAAATCTCTGCTATTGATCTCTCATATATACGAACCACTTAAGGCATTACAAGTAAATCTCTAGCTCTTCATGCTTATGAGACCTATAAAAAACAAATATCCAAAATTTTATTTCATACATTTCAATCTGTCCACATAAAACTATATGTATTAGGCCTATATCAAATTTGACTTTACAAGAAAAGTATGCATATTTATCATAAACAAATTTTTCACAAGATTAATAAGTGTACATAACACAAAACTCCAGTATAGATTTGCAAATCATGGATATGAAGAATATTAGAAGTTGATATTAAGTGCTGAATATTATTAATAGCATCAGAAATTTTTTTACTCTTTGAACTTCTATCTATTATTCAACTAATTATGTTAACTCGATTTCTTTTATTTTTAATAATTTGATGCTTGATTTTATGGAACCTGTCGCTTTACTTCTTGGTGTAGAATATATTGATGATTTTTAATCGTTTTCTCCATAAAATTTTTCGCTATCTCCTCCCATTGAATATAAATTATTTACTTTTTTATGCCAGTATTCANAAATCATTACCATTAATTGGAAATGTGACTATCAATTTTTTCGAAAAAATTCATATTTTTTCTAATGTTAAATAGTGATGATAAGAGGTTGATACATCCTTGATAATACAATAACCATAAAATAAAAAATAGATTAATGTTCAACTCTAAGTTTTGTTGTAAACAATGCAGAGTTTGATAGTATATCCAGATTGTTAATTTGTTAAAGAGTTGACTCATAAGTATCTCCTTACACTCCCAGTACTGAATATCTTTGACTGCATATAATTTTGCTGTTATAATGCAAAGATCTGAGCAAAGTGTAGAATTATAATTGTAATTTGCTAAATAAGATCCAGTAATGCGTTATGCTTATAAATAAGTAGTATGAGAAGTTCCATCTTCTCATACTACTAGTAAAATTTGCAAAGCTAATTATAAATTCTCCAATATACCTTAAAGTTTTACTTGCATCAGAGTGGCTGCTAGTAATTTCTTAGCTTGTGATATGGATGAACCTCTACAGCGTTTCGCCAATAAGCAATGTTTATTTTTATGTTTTTGCCTTTCAGCGGCTTTATTATTATTCAGATCTATTAATTAAAATATTATTTTGAATCATACTAACCATAATAATATCTTCCTTGTAGGTTTTTCTAAGTTGAATTATATTTCGAGCTGATTATCATATGCAAACCAGTTCAGATTATATTATTTATAACGTTATCCCAATTTATGATGAACATGTGGCCAATTTAATACATTATAAAGGGATTCATAACTGAAATTATTTACATGTTTTGCAAACTATATGTTGATCAAGTGGTACAACCTTCAAAACATTAAACAAATCTCTGCTATTGATCTCTCATATATACGAACCACTTAAGGCATTACAAGTAAATCTCTAGCTCTTCATGCTTATGAGACCTATAAAAAACAAATATCCAAAATTTTATTTCATACATTTCAATCTGTCCACATAAAACTATATGTATTAGGCCTATATCAAATTTGACTTTACAAGAAAAGTATGCATATTTATCATAAACAAATTTTTCACAAGATTAATAAGTGTACATAACACAAAACTCCAGTATAGATTTGCAAATCATGGATATGAAGAATATTAGAAGTTGATATTAAGTGCTGAATATTATTAATAGCATCAGAAATTTTTTTACTCTTTGAACTTCTATCTATTATTCAACTAATTATGTTAACTCGATTTCTTTTATTTTTAATAATTTGATGCTTGATTTTATGGAACCTGTCGCTTTACTTCTTGGTGTAGAATATATTGATGATTTTTAATCGTTTTCTCCATAAAATTTTTCGCTATCTCCTCCCATTGAATATAAATTATTTACTTTTTTATGCCAGTATTCACTTCCGTAGTATCCAATTAAAGACATATTTAAGATTCTCTTCTGGATCTTCCGCTACAATGTTTCAGTGTAATACATTTTTAATTTCGGTTGGGCTAACTTTTAGCCTTTTTTGCAATAATTCCATATAAATTTTGAAATATATTATTAGATTTAACAAAGTTATTTCATAGGGGTTGTTACTGTAATTTTTATTTATATAGTTTCGATTCTTGTATAATTCTTGCTTAAATAAAGGGTCAAAATATAAGGCAAGTAGTTTTATTAATTGAACAATGTTATTGTTGTATCAAAGTAAGATTCCACTAATCATTTAGTCTGCAACACATTTTGCAGCAATATTGAATTGTGTAAATGCTGCTAACAATGTTTGAGTAACTTCATAAGCAAGGCATAATATTGGGAATTGAGAAATAATATTGAATAGTTGGCATAATTAAGATGACTACCTGAAAAAAGCAGAATTGATTTTAATAGAGGTTTTTGAAATTTTTAATAGTAACAATTTAACAATTAATTTCAAAATAAATTAATGAAGATAAGAGATTAACTTTAGAAAGTTAATGAAAATAAGAATTACCATAATCAAGAACAATTTAAATACTCTAGGAGTCTATTTTAAAGAATTACTCGAATCAAATGTCATGACAATTAAAATAACAATCATTAAAATACCTTCATGGATATAAAATTTGTTAAAATTCAGAACTTGTAAATCTTCTTTATTTAAATCCGATAGCATTAATTCTTCGATATTGAAAAAAAGTGATATAGACCTCAATGCATGGAGCTAGGAAGATCGGAATTGAAATTTTTGGCAGTCAGGCAATACAAATTCCATTATGTTGGATGAAAATTATGAAGATTATATGAATTCCCTTTTATAGGAAGACCTTACAAATTCATACCTTTCTAAATCATGGTTTGGATTAGGCCTCCGCTATATCTTTTTTGAAACCAATTGGGCAATAGATAATTATTTAATCCAACTTACACTTGAGCTATTCTAATTAGTAAAATAATACATTTTATTTTCAACTTTTTATGATATCATAAATAACTTTAATATTTGTGTTCAATTTTATTGACTTAAAGGTATATATTACAGAGAGGCGAAGATATTGAAATGATTTCTATTAAATTGATATACAGTGAAGAATCCTTGGATAGGATGTCAATTATTTTAAGATTGTCAAACAACTTGAATTCTTCACAATTAAAAATTATTTCTTCAATTCTCAAACAACTAATCAAAAATTGAGGAGGAGAGTTCTTAAGTTTAGAATTTTAAGAATAAATTGTGTCAATCCTGTCTAAAGATAATAATTTCTATCTTTTGAGAGCAAAATTGTTTCTTGATTATGAAATTATTCAATCACCAATTCTGAATTTAATACATTATAAGATTTGGTAGAATTTACTCAAAATCGATAAGAAATTGATTAAATCCAAATACAATTAAAATTCAGTTAGGATGAATCCATATTTTTGATATGTTACCTTAAAAATCTTAGCGCTGGTGTGGCTTTGTTGTTAGTAATTTGGTTTGTCATTATTCTATATTCACAAAGTATCAAATTATGCACTATCATTATAAATATAATGACCTCACTTAAAAAGTTTTGATTTTCTTACTTATAAAAATGGGTTCTATAAACCTCAAAGTCAAGTAATAGTAATTCAATATTTAAAAAAAAGAAAATGAATTGCAAAAAAGAGAAGGTTGGAGATTTGTATGGGGTTTTGGCTTTGTCTAAAGATGTTGATGAAGTTGTCCTCCCTATCATAATTAAAATATTGAAAAGTGAGAAAATTTAAAACTGCTTAGAATTTCTTTCAGAAAATCTAAATCTAACTCAAATCGAATAAGAAATCTAAAAGGGTGAAAATTAATCCCAATTTAGTAAAGAATAGATCGCCAATGTTGTAAAATATAACTTTTAGAGAATAACAGATGTTCTCAAAAAAATTAAGGATCATGAATTTAATAAACAAAATTTCTCTATAGATAGATATGAAGATCTTAAAAAGGATTTGATAATCAAAATATCATGGGATAAAAAGATTATAAAATTTCTAAATTTTTTAACTCATCTTACCTCCTTAGATGAAGGATACATATAGTGTGGATCAAATTCTCTTCATATTCTGGTTTAAATGAAAGTTGATTTGAAGGAATAATGTTTTGAGAATATTAGAATTAGAAGCACTTCCTTAAGAGGAGCAAATCTTTTTAAATGTAACTTAAGCGGATCTGAATTTGACAATGTCATTATTAATGGAATGAACTTGAACTAAGCATAATTGTTTAACTGTAAATGGAAGAATATAAAAATAGATGAGTTAAATATATTTAATGGTCATAGGTGTGGAGTCAATTAAGTTTGCTATTCTCCAGATGGTAAGTCATTAGTTTCTTGTAGTGATGATAATTCTTTTCGATTGTGGGATGTGAAAACAGGGAAAATAAAGTCAATAATAAGAGGAAAGGGTGAGGTAAAATCAGCAAACTTCTCACCAAATATGAATACAATAGCTTTCAGCTGCGAAGAATTTGTGTTTGTATGGAATTTTAAAACTCGAAAAAATATATATAAATTGGATGGTCATTCAAAATGCGTTAATTCAATTTGTTTCTCTCCTGATGGTACTACATTAGCATCTGGTAGTAATGATATGTCCATCCGTTTATGGAATATTAAGACAGGATAATAAAAAGCTAAATTAGATGGTCATTCAGGTGGAATTCCATCAGTCAATTTCTCTCCTGATGGTGCTTTATTGGCATCTTGTAGTAATGATATGTCCATCCGTTTATGGAATGTTATGATAGGATAATAAAAAGCCAAGTTAGATGGTCACTCATCAACAGTTTATTCAGTCAATTTCTCTCCTGATGGTACTACATTAGCATCTGGTAGTAAGGATAACTCTATCCGTTTATGGGATGTTAAGACAGGATAATAAAAAGCAAAACTAGAGGGTCATTCAGATTAGGTTATGTCAGTAAACATCTCTTTTGATGGTGCTATATTAGCATCAGGTAGTTCAGATAAGTCTATCCGCATATGGGATGTCAAGACTGGATAATAAAAAGCCAAATTTGATGGTCATTCAGATGATGTTATGTCAGTCAATATCTCTCTTGATGGTAATACATTAGTATCAGGTGGTTCAGATAAGTCTATCCGTATATGGGATGTTAAAACAGGATAATAAAACGCCTAACTAGATGGTCATTCTGGAACTGTTTATTCAGTCGATTTTTCTTCTGATGGTACTTCATTAGCATCTGGTAGTTATGATATGTCTATCCGTTTATGGGATGTTAAGACAGGATAATAAAAAGC
>CAJJDP010000033.1:63816-78069 GCA_905182995.1 Paramecium octaurelia
AATAATTGTTCTGTTTATCTTACATTGCGGCAAAAACACTATGAAATTCTCAAATCGTACTAATAAAAAGATAATATATTTATATAAAAACATTTGATAATTAATTAATTATAACTTTGCTGTTTTTTCTCAATATCAGTATATTAAGAAATCTTCAAGAAATATTTTAAGGAACCTTCCTATTTAATTCAAAAACTGAAGATTAGATTTAATATTATTAACTTTATTAATCTTCTATTTAAGAATCCTTAATCACATTGCGAAATGATGTTGTAAAGAAATTCTGATTGTTTTTCAAAAAGTATAATTAAAAGGCTGGTTTGGTCTATCATAAACAACAAGCCTACAAATAGTTGTGAATATTGAACTTTAACAATTAACACAGTTAATAATTTATGATCCTTTTTTCCTCTTATATTGTTAAGGTAAAATAAATTTAGAGTTAGACAGAAATACTCTAAGTAAAGATTGCACAGCAATTGGCAGCTTACAAATATAATTTGGCTGAAAACTCTCTATATTCATCACATTCTTCTCAAGGATAAAATTTCTTTTTTCACAAATAATCATAATGCCTCTTACACATATTTTTTTTGAAATCAAATTCAATGTTTGCTTACTCTTACTCTTATCACTAGTATGAATTATTTGATTCTTAATATGTTTATTACATTTTTGAAACAACTATTCTTAATTCTCGTTCTTTATCGTTCTCAATAATGATATATTGGCTTATGAGTTGGTACTTTAATATTCGATCCTATTCATAAATTCGTACACAATTAATTGAATTCCTTCTATACCATCTGACGCAATGAATACGAAGAAAAAAATCCAAATTACTCCTTTTCTTCCCCTTCTTTATGTAAATTCAAATAATTGGGCTTGCTCCAAATATCAACTAATAATTCACAGTTATCAACAAAATTCTAATAATTCTCTTACTTATTATTTTTTCGCTCTTAGAAAATCTACGCAATTAGTTGTAGATCATTCAAAACTTATTACCAAATATTTAGCCTTCTCAAAATCTAAAAATTAGTTTTGATCCATACCTCTTAATTTTGTGTGATCATTTGGCTGTTTATAGTGATACCACCTTATTTTCATAATATTCCTTTGTTAATCTGGTATCCTCAAATAGCCTTGAGTCCATTTAGGAATACTCTAATTTTTACAAGTAACAAATTTCAATTTGTAATGTCACAATGAATTCTCTAAAATTTGATAATAGATTTACTTTTGGTTATTAAAGATAGCTTCTGATGATAAATCTATTATGATATACAAAAAGAATAATGATTAAGATTTTTAATAATAATCATTCGATTTATAAGAATTCTCTTTAGTTCATTAAATCATATTAAAACTAATTCATACTCCTAAATACAGATAGTATTGAAGACTTTAAAGCTTGAGAAGTTAGGTCCGATCATCTGATATAAAATATCTATTTGATTTACATAGAATCTATATATATATGCAATCAGATATATCAATTTCACTGCTATAAACATATAAGAAATTTCTTGTTGTTTTAATTTTTTTAGATTTTTGGAAGTTGGAAAGTTGGATTTTTTGAGGTCTGAATTTGTGAATTGAAATTTGGTCCGTTTTTTTTCATCAATTGTAAAGTATATGCAACATTTTCCTCTTCATACACGAATTAGCTTGAATCTGTACTAGAGACATAAATCTTGAATTTGCATAACTTAATAAATCAATGAAACTCCATCTCTTTTACCAACACCAGTATAATAAAATTAAAATTCTTCATCATTTGAGAAAACTATATAAGAGGTTGTTGATACAATTTTGCGCTTCAATACTTTTTCTGATTTTAATATATTTAACTTTAGAAATTGTGATCTAAAATACCCGTTGCTTGAATGCAGTAAATTTAACTTACTTGCAGATGAAGAAATTAAAAAATATTATCAACCCAAATCATAGGGAAAAGAAAGTATTTTGAGCTGAAATATCCTTGAAGGTTTTTGGAATATGAACACTAAAAATCTAATTCTCACCACTAAGCGAGCTAATTTCAGCGCTCCATAAGATTTTCAAATTTGAAAAATTAATCCTCTTTTGATGTTTGTGATATATACTATTAAATTTTATATCTGTCCTACCAAGCCTCTTATATAAAGTATAATCAGTTGTAAAATCATCAAGTTGGCTAAGAAAGTCATAATATTTATATAAATCTTTCTTTCGTTGTTATTTTACTTTGTAAGAAGTACAATTAGAAAAACTACGGATAGAAACTTTCTGATATATACTTAACGTTTTCCCTTCTTCCTTTAATAATAATTAAAACTCCAAAATAAATAATGAAATTTAACTTTGACGCTTGATCCTGGAGGAATTATAACATCTGTTATGAGAATATTTTTTAATAGAGTTGTTCTGGATGAACATCATGAACTCGAGTTGATTTGTAATACATTTTGCATTTTATTAAATAATAATCATCTTTATGATTTATTTAATATCAATGCTCTTGTTTGATAAAATAATTCAGCCTCAGAATATATAATCTCCTTATCAGTGACAAGTTAACAATCAACTAGATTATAAACTACTTATATATTATAAGGAGATTTTAAAAAGCAATAATAATTGTTACTACTCTACTATACCTTTAACAATTATTTCGATAACTCCAACTTTGATAATGATATATATCTAGTTTTTCGTTTAGATGTGTAAATGGAAGAGCAGTAATAATATTAATTAACTCTTTTTTTTAGAATAAAATTATATTTATCAATTCTACCAATTTTAGAAATTAGTTTAAAGCTTCTTATCATTCTATTTCATTATCAATCATATAATATTTTTATGCCAAAGAGCTATATAGGTATATAATATTTTTATTATGGATTTTCTTTTTGTGCAATAAAATGCAATACAATCAGTCTTAAAATTTTTTAACAACGCTAGAGAAGAAATATAATAGATAAGCTTTCACTAATAGAGATCCTTAAATAAGTTCAAAACTCTTTGGGTTTTAATAAAATGTATATTAAAGTTAATAATTCGAGATTATATCGACTGAAATAAGCTAAGAAATAAAAAATGTATCAGATTTCATGAGATTCCAACGTCTTACAGATATTTCATTGACTTATTAGATTTAGAGGAATATTTTGGAATGAAAGTTTAATACAATTAAAAATCAGAATTAAGATGAAGAAAAAAGAAAACGACTTTAAAACAGAAGGTTAAATTTAATATTTCAGATTAATGATTATTACATTTAAGAGATGGAAATTTAAGGCTTACGCCAATTATAATAAATTCGACAATGGAAAAAAAATGTAAAACAAAAAAAAGGAACTGATTATTGTTATTTTTAGAATATAATTGGCACTATAATTAGTAATAAATATTAACAAAAAGATAAATTAAGGAGATAAAATTAACTAAACTTTATTTTTTTAATGATTAATCAAAAAATAGATCATAAGAAGAAAATCATCATAAGTAAATAATACTATTTACTCTTGTATGACTGATAAAATGAAATCAAAATTCCGTTAATTATAATGTTAGATAACATTAAAGCAGAATAATAAATTCCTTTCTAAGCTATCATAATTATCAAAGAAAAAGTAGAGCATTGATAATGCAAGGATAAAAAATTCAAAAGCTATGGAATCAAATCTTAGAAAAATAGCAGCAGAAATATGATTATAATTTCTATCTAAGTTATTTTAGACACTTATTGAATTTATTCAACCATATAAGAACACTGTAGGTTTAAATCTTGCCTCTTGAAATGAAAATTAGAATTCCTAATTCCCTATAGAATTTTCTTATTTTTTTATGTAAATTTGAAATTATTTCTAATAATTTGAAAACTATTTGAAATAATGAATGAATTTATGATAAAAGATGATGATCTGTTTTATTATTGACCGCACTCAAACTTAATTGCTTTAGGGTGTTTAACAGAGCTAAGATTATTGACCTAATTAATAGAATTAAAAACTTCATTTAATATTGCCATCCTATTATTTTATATCCTTTATAACTTGGACTTTAAACAAGAATTTAGATAGAACTTAAACAAATTTGGTTTAGAATTGAGATCTAAGTTAAAATACTAACATTTATCAATATACATTAGTTTAATTAATGATATACAATTTTAAAATAGTTTTCCAAAATAAGAATCATTCATTTAGTCATCATTAATAAAATCACACATTAGTTTTTGGTTTCCTCAGCTTGTAGAATCCAGCGAAGGCTCATAAATTTAAATAGAAAAAAGTGACTTCATACTACAAAAGAATCTTAATTTATTATTGACTACTCTTAGGGAGACTGTAATTCTTTAGATGTGCAATATACTATTCGTAAGAAGCCATCTAGCAAAAAATATAGTAATTGAAATGATTAAACTTAATGAGTAGTAAGAACAGAAACAATTAATAGATGCTATAGTAACACGGATTGAAATAAGATGAAATATTTCTGATTAAGTGCCCTAAATATTGTAGTCGATAATTAAGAATCTAAATCAGAAAATAGATATTAGCCTATTCAATCCCTTCATCAAAGATTAATATTGATGATAGGATAATTACCTAAAAAGAAAGTGTAATCATCTGAGTTGCCTGTTAGGCAAATGCATGGGGTTTCTTTTTGTCAACATCAACATAGAGAAAAAAATTTTATTTAAAAAATAATATATGATGCTCCAATTGCAAAAAAGAAATAATGTCTTCAATGAGAGACATGAACTTAATAAATGTCAAATACTAATTAATTAAAAAAATTTTAATCATAATAATAATTGAATTATAGGATTTAATGATTCAAAATGCAGTTGTTATTGTGAAAATAAAGCAATTATTTATTCCTTTTTAAAAGCAAATTTTTTGATTCATAAGAATGAAATGATTACCAAGTAATAAATGAGAAATATAATTCAAAAATATTAAAAAAAGTAGATATCTAACTAACAATATTCTGCTCAAAGCTATAGACTATCAATTTTAATATTTTGCCTATTTATTTTTTAGATAAGATTCAATTTCAATATTTCTACATCAAATTGATTCCAATTTATAGTGACCGAATCTACAAGCATTTTTAGTGTTAATTTATTATGGATATTCAATTAGAGGAAATAAAATAATATATGATAATCTATATCCGGTAAAAATTTAAATATTATCTTTGATCACATGAGAATTTATTGAAAAAATGAAAGGAAGGAGGTAAAATTAAGTATGCTTCAATTCGATGCTTAATTAAGGAGGAAAAATAAATGAGAAGAGAAACTGCAAGTATTTTGTTTTACAATAATATAAAACTATTAAATTAATTAAAGTGGAGATTTAGTCAGCATGGATGGACTCAAAGATAGTATATGAATAATTTATACAAAATGATCATTAACAAATAATAGTTCTACAATAATTATTGAATTTTTTATTCAAAACTGTTCTGAATAGCAATAAAATAAAAAATTCTAATTAATTGTATAAACCATAAAATGATAGAAAACGAGAATGATTTTAGTTGTTCCATGAAACATTAACTACCAATTTGTATGATTGTTCGAGATCAGAAATGTGAACTAAATAAAACATTCTTATGCCATTATGTCTTGAGTATAATTATTCAGATGTGAAGATGAGGATATTACAAACTCATCTAAATGATCGAAGATAATAAGAAGAAATAATTAGAAAGCTTTGAAAAAATGATTGAACCAATGATAACAAAAATTTCGTCACTTTTGGGCCATCTAAATATTTTGAAGTCTTTTTTTGTTATATAATTAGATCAATTGATTGACAACGCAAAGGATTGGATATCAAATTTATAATCACTAGGTTTAAAGTTATAAGAGGTATAGTCTCTATAAAGAATTAGAAATCACGATCATAAATGAAAAATCACATTAAAATGATTAGATTGATAGATTAAATAATTAAATGATTCCTTGTCTACTAAAATTGATAGTAAGTTAAATTTATTCAGGTTATATGAAGAATATCAAAAATGTCAACAAATTTTACAAGAATTATCATCTTAAATATATTCATAATCGTAATTACCATAATCATAATCAATTCAATGTGCATCTTAATTTAAATCATTTAATTATCAAATAATTAAAGATAATTCTGTCAATTAAATTGAGTGGTGTAGTGTAATTGGTTATAATAAAGATTGCTCATATGTAGTAGTTGGTTGTGGAAAACAAATAAAAACATAAGAATTCAAGTAAGTAGTCTTGAAATAAATTCAAGTCTTAAATCAACTTCAAAAATGGACAACCTTTAACTTTCATCAAAAAATTCATTGAGTTTATATTAGGGGATTATGGTGGATCTATTTTAAGTTGTTCAAACAATAACATTAATTAATGGTATTGCTCATAAATAATTAAAGCACATAATCACTCAATTCAATGCTTAATTTTGAATAATTATGAAGATCATTTTATATCCAGTAGTGGAGATAATACTATTAAATCTTGGGTTAAGAAAAATGATTGGATCTGTTAATAAACTATCACACATCATAAAGATTGGATTAATTAATTAAGTTTAGATGATTAAGAAAATATAGTTATTTCTAGTGGAAAAGATAAGTAAATATTAGTAATTGAGTCCTTTAAATTAAATAAAATGTGGATTGTTTTTAAAAGTATTAAAGTTGAATTTTATGGATATCGCATATGCTTTATCAACAATAATTAATTCACTTTTCAACTAGAAAGTGGCAGTTTGATGAATGTCTACTAAATCAATAATATAAGTAAAGAGTAAACTAAAACTAAAGATATTACTGTTAATCATTGTAACAATAGTAATTAAGGTGAATTATTCCCATAATAATTAAAAAAAAAAACAATTATTAGTGAATAAACATGGCGATAATATCAATTTTATCAGACAAACAAAAGATGACCAATTTAAAGTTGAGTATTCTATTCAATTTGATTCATATTGTATTTATGGGTAAATGAGTAATGACAGTAAGTATTTCTGCATTTAAAAAAAAAATGAGGATATATAAAGGACAATGATAAATAAATGTGGATGTTAAAATTTAAAAATTTAATAATGACTGAAAGCTGATATCTTTCGAGTCGATTTAGGAGTAGTTAAATTGAAACAGAAATAACTAATATCCAGTTGAAAATACCTTATTTTTAATTACAATATTGTTTTAAGGCATCAATGATAGTTAATATTCATCTGTTAGCAGAAACTATTTTGAATAATAATGATATTATTAATTTTTGAAAAATAATACTAACAAGAATAATATCCAAGCACAATTTTGTTGTGAATTTGAGCGTTTTTATACTACTTAATAATTTTTCCACCTTGGAGAAAAAATTTTAAAATCTGATAATTATTATTTCTTTAATCCATCCAAGAGATTAATGATACTTAGCCTTATCGTAAATCATAGAATTACCTAAGCCAAAATAATTAATTATTCTTCTTTCTTTTGAGAATTTATAAATCATTTCCAGATTTATGGATATTTTCATTTCATCATTCGAATATAATATAATACAATTTTAATGAATCAATATGATATTAATATAATACAATTTAATGAATCAATATGATATTAATATAATACAATTTTAATGAATCAATATGATAAGATAGATACTCTAACTATATAATTCTATTTAGTTTTCTTATTGGAAATCTCCTTTTCTGATAATTTGATAAACATAGCTTGGAGGCTAGAATGCAGAAATGTTTAATGGAAAAGTAAAACTTTATAAGGATTCTTTTTTAATAATGAATTATTCATTTTATAGGATTAGTTTATCAGTTTTTATAAAATAAAATAAATCAGTTTTCTTATTAGTTCAAACTTATAATAATGTGAAAAAACATTAAGATAAAGTTTTATAAATTTTGAGAAACCTTCATTATTTCTTAATAACACTTGTTATTTAACTAAAGAATATGCAAAATTTATTAATCTTTTCCATTATTTAATATTTAGTTATAATTCATTTTTTTCCCTTTCTAGCACAACATTTTTATTTCATTCTTAAAAATAAGGTGTTTAATAGGTAACAATCTATTTGAGGTTTTTATGCTAACATTCTTTTGATAAGCAAACTCATATTACTCATTATACCAAAGAATTGAATAAGCTAAGTAGACATTTTATGAAATATTTAGCTTATAATAACAGAAAATATGGACAATAAAATTGAATATTTTTGGCACAAGGATTCTTTTTATATAATAATTGCCTCTATCAATTTCAATTTCATTTAAAAGTCATACTCAAATTATGACAAAAAATGAAATTATTACAAAAGCAGGAATTATATTAAATATTATTGGTAAAATAAAATTATTTAACAAATTTGAGATCATCATCTTATGTGATAAAAATACTTAATTATAGCAGACACTTATATGGCGAACATAAATTAAACGGAAAAATATATGCTTAAATTATTTTATTACTAAAAATTTCTAATAACGATTTTAATTAATAAGATTTAATTATACAATAAATATTATTTCATCGTAGCATTTTGGGTTATAAATCTTTTCATTTTAGATGAATAATTTTTCTTTTTGCATATTTTTTAATTTAAGAAATTATAAATACATTGCTTATCACCAAAATATAAATAAAACCGAAGAAAGCATAATTTCTATATAAAAATGTTGTTATATTAGAAATATCATTATAGGCTAATAATTTTTTTAACTTCACTCAATTATTTAAAGGTATTATAACCTAAATAGTTTTAAGATGAAATGTAATAATAGATTATTATCTAAATCAAAAGAAAGTTTAGGAGAAAGAGATTTATTAAAATAGTAATATAACTCAATAGTGATATATGATGCAGCAAAGAAACTTGAAAATATGCTTAAATTAGCAAACCCTAAAAATAGTTGAATATTTAAAAAGAATAATTAAAAATGACAATTGACAATTGGGCAACAAGGTAATATTAATTAGATAAAAGTAGTAATTTGGCAGAGATATGTGTTGGGTTTTATAGAAAATCTTTGATAATTCACTTCTTAATTATTTGGAAATGGAATATAGATTTAGGGTGAAGATGGTAAAGGTTATAAGACGGAAACTTTTGATCCAAAATTTTCCTTCTTAGATATCCAATATTCTTTGTGATAAATTTAGTGGAGATTGATAATATAATCAAAAATAGGAATAAGAAAGATTTTATGAAGTCTATTATGAAGATGAATATCAAAAATTTACCTTTATACTCTTTAGATGGTTTAAAACTTTAAAAAATGTACAGGTATTATTTAACACCTCAACTAAATTTTCTGTTTTATCAATAAATGAGAATAGTCTAATATGTTTTGTTTATTTTGAGGAGTCAAATTGAAACTTTTACAAACATCTATAATGATACGATATTTTTCAAATTGATCCGAAAATAACATTGAATCGTTGATGTCATATAAAGAACACATAATATATGTATTGAATATTTTAATTTTAAAGGCAATTATGAATGAATTTAATCCCTTTAAGATACAATCCTGATAAATATTTCTGCTGATAAAATAAAAGAGAAGTTATTTTTTTTAATAATAATGTATTTTATAGACCTAAACTAAGAATATAGAGGTTGGAAATTGCTTGGAAGTAAACTAAAATAAATCTATTTTCATATTCGATAAAACAAAGGCCAAGAGCTTCATTATATATATAATGGAGAAATCATTTAAACGTAATATTTCTAATAATTCTAAAGGGTTGAACATAATGAATCAGAAACCAGACCTTAAATAATTACAAATTTAGAAGTAGTAAAACATCTTAAATGGATGGGGAAATTAGAAAAAAATGCAAATAAAGTTGGATTATGGACAGCCACTTGGAAGGGAGAAATTTTGAATGGCGTCGGCGGTCATTACTCTTTAGAGGGGAAAAAGTAAGGTTTATGGAAAGAAACGATAAACAATTTCTATGAGTAAGAATTATCTTATTATTATTAGTTTTGCAAGAGTCTATGAATTTGGAGAATATGTCAATGACCTCAAGCAAGGCATTTGGAAGTATATGTATGAAAATAAATAATTGTAATAAATTGTATCATGTATTTAAATTAGAGGTGGTGGGTAATATAATTAGTAAGGCGAAAAAAATGGTAAATGGATTGTGTTGAGTGATGTATTTAGTGACACCTCATAAATCACATATAATGGTGTCTATAAAAATGGGAATAAAGTAGGCAGGTGGGATATCATGTTTAGGTAAAATTGTGATTAAAGATTTGAAAATATGTAAATAATTATTGTTCAGCTTTTAGTGGCGGTGGATTATATGATGAACATAGTTCCAATAAAAGTGGGAAATGGACTGAGTTGAGCGATGGATTTTCTGATTATTTTTAAGTTGTATAAGTTGGTGAATATAAAAATGGCCACAAAGTTGGTCGATGGGACATATTGTCTAGGCAGAATTAGAAATAAAAATTTTTAATTAAGTAATCATCTATTTACTTAATTTTTAGTATTGGAGGTGGATCATATCAAGAGGGGAGTTCAATTAAAATTGGTAAATGGGTTGAATTGCATGATGCAATAAATAATGACATGCAAATAACTTATAATGGAGATTACAAAAATGGGAAAAAAGTTGGAAGATGGGATGCTTACTTTTGGTTCAATTGGGATTAGAAATTTTAATTAATGTAAAAATAATAAAAAGTTAATTTTTAGTGGTGGTGGACTATATGATGATAAAACCTCCATTAAATTAGGAAGATGGACCGAGTTGAGCGATCGATTTTCAAAGTATTCATAAGTTATTAATATTGGTGAATATAAAGATGGTAAGAAGATTGGTAAATGGGACACTTTATTTATGGATGTTTATCATTACTCTAAATACGAAGAAATGTATATTATATTTTGAGAATTTAGTGGAGGTGGATTATATAATGACGAAGGTTCAATTAAGATTGGAAAATGGATAGAATTGAGTGATGCATTTACTGATAAACAATAAATAACTTATATTGGAGAATATAATAATGGAAAAAAAATTGGTAGATGGAATATCAATTTTTAAGGAGGATGCTTGTAAACTTAATCTAGTAAATAATAATATAGCGGTGGAGGAGCCTATGATGAAGAGAGTTAATTGAAAATTGGAAAATGGATTGATTTGACAGATAATTTTACATCCCATTCAATTGTCACATATAATGGGGAATATAAATATGGTAAAAAGGTTGGAAGGTGGGATATATTATCCCAAAAAAACAATCAGAATGAATACATTTAAATGTAATAATGATGATTTAACTATATGTAGAGGTGGTGGATTATATGATGAAAAGGGCTCAATTAAAATTGGAAGATGGACAGAGTTGAGCGATAGATTTTCTGATTATTCTTAAGTTATTTATATTGGGGATTACAATAATGGCAATAAAGTTGGTAAATGGAATATCGAATATAGGCGCATATAGGATGAGCCTTTTGAAGCCATGTAAACTTATATAATATAAAAAGCGGTGGTGGAGAATATCATTAAGAAAGCTTAATAAAGATTGGAAAATGGATTGAGTTGAGTGATGGATTTTGTCGTAGTTCTTAAGTGACTTTTAGTGGTGAGTATAAAAACGGTAACAAATTTGGTAGATGGAACCCATAGTATAGAGACCTTTAGGAGTTAACTTTTTAAACAATGTAACTTATCGATATATAAAAGTGGCGGTGGATAATATGAAGAAGCAAGCTAAACTAAGATTGGAAGATGGATAGAATTGAGCGAGGGATTTAGATAAGAATATTAAGTCGTTTATAATGGTGAATATAAATAAGGTGATAAATCTGGTTAATGGATTGTAATGGAGAGAGATTACTAAAAAATGGAAAAAGGTTTTATAAAAGTAAAAAAAATATCATATGATCATTGAATCATATATATAATATACATAAATTCTTTAACTAACTAATTATTATTATAATGTGAACTATGAATATATTATCTGTGAGGATTTATTTGTTGAATTTGATTAAATATAGTGTTTAAGTTTCAGAATTAGCAGTGATGACAAGCCCTGAAAATAGTATTATTGTAGATCAATTGTCATCTATTAAATTCGTTTTAACCTCAAAAATCAAGCTCTCTTTAATTTGAACTCCTTCATCTTTAAAAAATTCTCCTCTCAAAAAAATTAATACTTCATCTCCATTTCATTCTAAATAAAGATTTTAGGATTCTTGAAGAATTGTAATAAGTGTTAATTAAATTAGATAAATTAATAATAATTGAAAAATATATTTAATCCTTCCAATTCATGAATGATGGTCTCTACCAACTTCAGTTTTACTGTTAAAAGCTTTTTTTAAGTTTTTTGCTGATAAACATTTGACTTGATTTTTTTGATGCTTTAATGCAGAAAGCTTAAGCGAACAACTCAATCCTTGATTCTACTGTAGGCAATACTTGAAAATTAAATTAAAAGGCAATTTGTTTTCTGCTATCAGTCCAAATAGTAAATTAAATTTATAAATTACTCTTACAACAAAGCTTAGATATAGTATAAAGATTGAATAGGTTATAACAAAATAAAAATATTTCATAAATATCCATGGATACCTAAAGATATATTAGTACAATGATTCCCAATCTAGAGATCTATCTAAATTAATTGAATCAAAGCCTATCTTTTGAGTCAATTATTGTCCTTGGGACCTAATCTTTTATAAAAATGAAATCGCATTGAATAAATTGAAAAAGGAGTCATTATAGCTTCATTTATTATATATCAGTGAATGGTTTTATTATTGAGTTATTTTAAAAGGCTAGCATTATATTTAAATTTACATTATTTTTAATTGATTGAAAGTATGTAAATTATGAATTCTCATTTTGGCCCTTTAATTTAGTGCCAAAATTCTTTTTAAAATGTGTCCTTTACTTATATATTCAAAAATGGACTATTTGTACCTCATATTTCAAATGGTTTTATCAATTTCAATAAATCTAGGATGGAGATTACAGTTGCCTCTTAGAATGGATCAAAAATTTAACAGAAAATTATTATAGTCACCCAGTTATCTAAGATCCTTTTTTATTTGCCATTAACAAGTACAAGAGCAGGCAAGGGAAAAACTTATGTTCAAGCAAAGATCTTGAATTTGAGGACTTAAACAAAAAGTCTTATTTGAAAAGGCACAACCTCAGCCA
Organism: Paramecium octaurelia; assembly: GCA_905182995.1. Lineage (NCBI taxonomy): Eukaryota > Ciliophora > Oligohymenophorea > Peniculida > Parameciidae > Paramecium > Paramecium octaurelia. The sequence continues at coordinate 77,023 of CAJJDP010000033.1, forward strand.
TCCTTTTCAACTGATACTCCTGGAAGCATACACAATAATTTTGTTCAAAGATTTAAATCAGAGAAGAGGTTTAATAATTTTTAACATTGTATTTTTTTATATATTGATAATTTTTATTAATTCTTGTATGTTCGTGCTTATCTAATGATTATTCTATATTTTTTAATCTAATTTAGATTTATTAGATGTGTGCAAATTCTAGTTTAAACATTGTTTCATAAATTAACTATTTTTAAAGCAATCTTCTTTGGGAATTTTCAAAATGCATATTCAAAAAATTTAAATCCTTCTTTAATTCTTTCAACTTAAATAATTTAATATAATATATAGCTTATATGTAAGGAAACAATAATGGTTTATATCTTTTAAAAATAGTAAGTTGATTTTAGATGGATTTTTCTAAGTTGGATTATCAAAATATTTTAACGCTGACTAAAGTTCGATCATTTCTATTTAAATAATTTGGGTCGCATGAGTTTTTCGAAATATCAAAATCTATTTTAATCGGAGGAATGCATTTAGCATAATTTGATATTTGTTATTATAAATTATATGCTTTTTGATAAAAAAGTAAATGAATTTCTTATATCTCATATTCAAAAAATCTAATGCCTCTTTAAATCTTTTAGCCTCAATTGCAACTTAATGTAGTTTTTCAGAATTATAAGGTATTTGCTAAAAATAACTCATACTTAATACCTTTATGAAAGATAGCAATTGGTTCCTCAGAGTTATTCTAAATTGTATAATCGTAGTAATTTAATGCTTCTCATATTGTTTTAATGAATTTAATATTTTTTATTTTCTCAAATATTGCAATGTATTTGCTAAAAAAACATCTTTTTTTTTTACCTTTTTTACATAGTGTCTCGCTTCTTGAGGGTTTCTACTTATTGAAGATTAAAAATATTCTAATGCAATTGAAATCTTTTCATCTCAACTGCATCTAATAATAGTATTGTTAACAATACAGTATAGATAAAAAGAATAATTGAGTTTTTTACTTTGGTGAAAATAAATTGAATACTTTTGGATTTTTATTTTTTT
>CAJJDP010000033.1:78760-154408 GCA_905182995.1 Paramecium octaurelia
AACCCCAACCCCAACCCCAAACCCAACCCCAACCCCAAACCCAACCCCAAACCCAAACCCAAACCCAACCCCAAACCCAAACCCCAAACCCAAACCCAAACCCAACCCCAAACCCAACCCCTCCAAGCACGATGTGTCTCTCTATTGAAACTATTAATCCAAATTATTATTATTAATCATTTTAAAGAATTTATAGCATTAGAGGGATTAAACAAAGATTTATTTAATTTCTATAAAAATTAATAAATGTTATTAAGCAAGGATAACAACCGTTATTTATGAAATTAATAGAAAACAATTTGTTAACCTAATTGGATTAGAGGATGATTGGTTTATGAAATTGTAAATAATTTCATTTCAATTTAAATCAAACTTCGAGAACAGAAAAAAAAATTACCAGCTCAAAATGATATTGGAAGTAAATTAAAGCTGAAATTTTTGTAATTTTAAATTTAATCATAATTAATTATGCAAATTGTGGAAATAACTATAGAAAGTCCATCAAAATTAGTTCTAAGTACACCTTGAATAAATAGTATCAAATTGGTATAAATTAATTAAATAACTTTAATAGGAATTATATACAATAAATAATAATTTGAATAGGAGAAAATTTTAAGGAGTTCGAATCTGAAAATCCAAAGTAACTAAGTTTTAAGATATTATAACATTATAATTCCAAAAATATCCATATATTATTCGAAGATCTTAGCTGATATTTATAAATAGTATGCATGAATTACTTTTCCATCAATCAAATTCAACATGTAATGTTAGTTAATAAATTATAACTAATTATGAAGTATAAAATAGCGCAATCTTGATAAATTAGCTCTGAAGCAAAATCTGATAATTTTTATTTGATTATATGGATGATGGTTATCAATCATGTTAATCAATTTAAGGGTTTTGTCACTTACAATGTTCTGATATTTTTATGTTGGATATATCAAAATACATATCAATTACCTAAAATCAACTGAAATTGCAAGAAGGATATTGGAGGCCTCGTTAATTATCTGATTATCCTACTTACAATAGAATAGAAGAATATTAAATATTGTGATAAATTTGAAATTGATGTTCTAGGAACAATTTAGAATAGTACTTTAATTTTGGCTAATTAAGTATTATTATATCATATAGAAGTAAAACAATTAATATAAAAATTCAATATCTGTTACTATTTATTTTTTATATATCTTTTTCACAATCATACTTTATGGTATAAATCGATTATGGAATAATCAAATTAAGTATAATTATAATGATATTGGAGATGAAATCATGTATATTGCATTTCAACTTTGCTGAATTATCTAAAATATAAACAAAAATCGAAGATTGTGTAAAATTAGAGTGCTAAAACCTAAGTAGCAGTTTTTTTATATTAATTAGCATTATAATGAATTCACCAACAAAATTCAGAAATTCTAATCTATTTGCAAGATTGCATATTATCTTTAAGTAAATTTCCAATATCATCTAATACTTAAGCGAAATCACCTTCTTGCCTGAAACAGTCTTCATTTTTAATGGCAAAATACTTGAAGGTTTGTTTTTGTTTTTACATATCAAATTTAATATCAATCAATTGTCTCTATTAATATGGTCAACATTAAGTGTATTAATTTCTACTCCTCTTTGCTTCTTATACATATATCTAAAGAGTTTTTAATTGCAATATCTCCCTATTCTCCAATCTCTTGCAAATTTAATTTAGTTTCATTTTGATTTCACATGAATTTATTTATTTTATTTAATTTTAGGTCTATTTATAAATACATTCTGAAATCTCTCCAAATAAATCTAAACCCTAACAGAGCTCAATTACCCCTTTTTGGTATGATCTTATATTATTCTTGATATATCTTTATATTACAACTACTATTATTAATAATAATTTTACATGAGCTGTCGCAAACTTAGTATATCAATGCGATCTGTAATATTGATGTGTTTCTTTGTTCTACGCTTATAATATATCAATTTATCTTAATTCATTGTGAAATATTTTTGACTTAACTTCAATTAACTTAGTAAATTATAAATGAAACAAATCAAATTAACTATTCTCTTTATAAATAGGTTTGTTAACACATATAAACATAATTTCTTCCCAAAATGATTTTTTCTTTATCTTTCAATTCTTGATGCAATTATAAATTAATAATGACAAAAAATCCATTTAAAATTACATTTTAATTTCTGAACAATAAATATTGATGATATTTATAAATGCAATTAATATTATAAACTTAGAAAATGAATAAAATCAAAAAAACATATTCATCAATTATGCCTATTTTGCAGAGTATAATTTTGGTCATTTACTAGAAAATTTTGCAATTGATTATAAAAATATTTTCTCTCTTATTCATTTTTATCTTTAATTTTTTTTTGTTAATAACTATCATAGATTTTGTGGATTTACACATATATGTCGATGAAGAGGTTAGAAGCTAAAATTGAGCAAAACATACCTATATGTACCCAACCAAAAAGCATATAACTATCTTAACTAAAATCAAAACTATAAATTAGAAATGTTCCAGTTATTAACATTACTAGCAACTCTCTACAAATTAATTTTCGAAGTTCATATTGAGATTACAATGGTTTATATTTGATTAAGTAAATCAAATAGAAAAATGATAGCATAGAGAGTAAAATTGATTATGCTTCAGGATAATTCATTAATTGAACAATAATCATTATGTAAAACAATACTCTGTAAATTTAGAAGGACTTACATTAAACTTACCAAAACGATGTTTTCGATTCAAAATAAAAATATTTCCATTTCCTTAAATCTTTGATTTCAGCGGAAGTAATTGTAAATAAATTGAAAGCCACAAAACAGACAAAAAGTAATCCCATCATTGCATTAATGCTGTTGAAAATTTCAAATGCACTATTAAATTAATAGTTTGGAAATTGTAATAATGTGCTGAAAATAAGCTAGTGTAAAATCGCTTAATAAAGTTTAAATATACCTAAAGAGAAATATTCAAACTTCAATTTTAAGCACTTTTTCTGAATTTTCTCTTAAAAAAAATCAATACATTTTAGAATTTTAGAATTTGGATTTTTTTCATTGTAAAATTTAAATAAGATTTTTTAAACACTATCTGACACTATAACACAATATATTAGATAAGTTAATATCGATGCCAAGACAGAAAAATAGCAACTTTTTGCATTGATTAAGTAAAACTAATTTAAAGCATTTGCTGTGGGTTTTTATGGGGATTTATTGCTGACTTAATATGGAAGAGTACCTCCATTTAAATTTGCCAATAATTAATCTACTTGAAAATAGTTCATAATTGGTTGCAATGAAACCTTTGTGTAAGTATCCAGAAATTCTTTTAAATGTGGTGGAAACTGATATTGCATAAACTTGATATAAGATAGGGATTATAATAAATCGAGCAAATTAAAGAACATAACAGCATTTCCAGTTAACAATGCCAAACTTGATACACTTACCATGGTATACATCATAACGTCATTAATTTCAACGATAGAAGTCAACTATTGTTTTGAACTTTCAGGTAAGACAAAAGGAGTTCCTAGAAGGATGGTCTTTTAATAATCTTATAAATCTTATTCAAATTAGTTCTGTATTATAGATCTTTCTATATCAACTTATAGAATAGGGTCTTTTATGGGTTCAAGAAATTCGATTGAGATTTAATATTTTGGACTGCTTAAATGAGTAGAGATGTTTTAAATGTGACTGATGGTTAATAAATATTGAGTTTAAGTAGCTATTGTGAAAAACACTAGTTCATCAAACTTTATTTCAGTCTATAATCTAACATCTTAAGTGAAAGTCAATTCTAATATCTACGTTGAATTCATTTTGTCTGATAAAATATTGATAACAAACTCTGGTGATCTAATAAATGTGCATTAACTTAATGATCCCTCTTAATTCACACATTTATAAGAATTTTCAATATTGCAAAATGAAGAGCATCCATCTCCTCCAATACGATTTCCGTCATCACATTCTTCATACTGATTAATCAGTATTCCATTTCCGCATTAATTCACACATATATTATCAACTAGTAATTGATTTTCTCCACATCTTAAAACTGTATATTGCTATTATTCTAAGATTGATGGATCAACATTAGTATCAGTTTAATCTTAGATCTTTTCCAAACATTTAGCTGTTTAGATGTCCAAAGTGTAGTATACATCATCACATTTCTTACATTAACTTTGTTAACAATCGACGCAGCCATTTGAGCATTAAAATTGACATAGATAGCACCCATCATCTGGTAAATTATTTCCATCGTCACATTCTTCTAAGCCTTCAATAATAATACCGTCTCCACAAACAGGAACGCAATGATTATTAATTAATTGAAAATACTCCTCACAATCCGAACAAATATTCTGTTATTCACATAGTTTACAATTTGGTGTACAATCAAAAGTGGATGAAATAGGATCGTCATTATTATATATACATTTACCAAATTCGCACAAACTGCAAGAAATTTCACATGAAAAGTTGCAACCATCACATCCATCATACGGTATTAAATTGCCATCATCACACAATTCTGACTCAACAATTAATTGATCTCCGCAGGTGGGTTTACATAAAAATTAATCTAAGAAATATCCATCTTAACAAATTTGACATATACCCTAATTACAAATCAAACAGCCACTTATACAGTTATAATTACAACCGTAGCAATTAGAATTGAGATCATTTATTGATGTATCACAAACCTCAGTTCCAATAGTTAATCCATCTCCACAAATTTCTTTACATTAATGATCTATTAAAAAATAGCCTATCGAACATTATTGACATTGACCAAACTTACATACAATACAATTTGGATGGCATTTAAATTAGCAATTTTAACACTATGCTAGATATGAGACCATCTGATCTTCACATTATTCATTTTCTACAATTAAATTATCCCCACAAATTTAAGCGCATTATCTAGTATAATAATCATATTTAAAGCCTATGGCACATTTAAGACAATCTCCATTTTAGCAATGCAGACAATATTATGAACATCCATATTGACAATTATTGCATAAATCAAAAGGGTTCGAATTTGAATCATCACATAGTTCTTGTCCCTAAGCAACAATTCCATCTCCACATACAAATTCGCAATTAGCACCTGTTAAATACCAGCCATTAATTTCATCACATTTTTCACAAATCCCTAAATTACATTTTAAACAATGATTGTAACATTATAATTAACAATTATGACACCCATCAAGGGCATTACTATTACCATCATCGCACTATTCATTTTTGACTATTGCCAAATCCCCACATATAGGTTTACATATATAGATTGATTCAACTAATTAATATTTATCCTTGCATTGATAACACTTACCAGAATGACAACGCTTGCATTCTTCTTAACACTTAAATTAACATTAATCACATCCATCAAATGGGTCATCGTTACCATCATCGCAATCTTCTTCTTCAACTACTATTTCATCTCCACATATTGGAAGACATGGTAGATTAATTCCATCATCGTAATACCCAGGCTAACATAAACATTAATTGTATTGAATGCTTCTGTGAAATTCCTTAATACATGAGACACAATCGTATTATGTAATACCAAAACAGTTTTCACAGTATCTATTGCATTATAAACACAATGTTCCTTATCTAAAACTGGATGGTTTACATTAACAAATTCCATTAATTACCTAAAATTAATCACTAATGCATTATTAACATTCATCTTCACTCAAACATGTTCTACAAATCTAATCACAATATTTGCAACTATAGGTTTCTGTTTATTGATCAAAATTCAAATATTAATTACTTTAACAATCAGAACTTAAACTAGTATGACTAGTCTCCCATACTAAACATACACCTGAACCATCACAAGATTAGCAAAAAGGAGGACACTAATTTATAACATAAAGATAAAATATTACATAATGGACAACAATAAAATAGTCTGATATAGCACAAAAACCTTCATTAATATTTGGAGTAGAGGTTTTACATAAAAGTTCTATGTATAAATTGTCAGAAATAAAATTGTCCAAACTAATTTTATTGGTGCTCTAAAAACTGATTTGATAAAATAGACTGCCTCCTCCTCCAGAATAAGGTCCTTGAAGTGCACTGCTAGTAGTACCTATCCGATAATAAAACTATCCAGTATATCTGTTCCCATAAATTACATTAAAATATATCGACACTCTATAATGAGGCTTTTGAATAGTCCATGTCTTGATGTATGATCCATCATTCCATACCAACAAACCTCCTAATACAATTTTATAGTTCAAAATTGAAAATTTTTAATTGGTTGCAAAATTACCTGTTGGATTTGTAACAGTATCATAAAAAGAGTCTATCTCATCGAGAGTCATATTTAAATTATAAAATCCTTTCGCCAAGTATCTGGAATCTAAGAAATGATATCAAATTAATTTTACATGGTATGCTATCCTCGTAATCAACACAATTAATTGAATGAATAGGACAATTCTAAACACATTAGTTTCTATATAATTAATAACCTGTTTCGCATTATGCACATTTAGAAAAGTCTTGACAAATCTTGCAATTCTATTAACAAAGTCCTATGTCAATCGTGACATTGTTAAACCCCCAAAACTCACTTGCTTGTTAAAGTTATCCTTAAATCTTGATTGTCGGATTAGAATTAAAGACTTTAAAAATCATCTCTATTCTTAGCAAAATAGAACTACCCCCGCAAATACTCTGTTTAAATATTTCATTTAAGTTTTCATACTATAAATCAGTTGTAGTTTTTATTATGCGAGATTATATTTGATTATCATTTAAGATTTCAATCTTACTTGAACCTTGCAAATTAGATAAATAAAAAGTAAGACGAATTCGTAGAAATTTAGCTGAATCTTATAACTTCATTTAGTAAAGCATCCCTTCATTAAATTACAATTCGCCAATAAAATCATATGCACGACAATCCTTATAAATTAAATCACTGTTCTTAGGATGAAATATGTCTGTTATGAAAATAAAAGGAGAATACCTATTATCATTTGATATAGGAATTGCTTAATTTTGAAAGAATGTAAATAATGATTTAATTCTGTAGTCTTACACACAAATTTTGTCATTACGAGCTATAGAATAATCTCTATTACATTCCTAACGACAACCTATAAAAGTTTCAGAAAATTATTATTCAGAAATGCATTAGCATTACCCACCTGATACAACCTATCCATCGAAACATGTTAAGCAATTTGTTTTTAAAGGACCGTTACATTTTAAGCATGTTGGATGACAAGGATTGACATAAATTAACACGTTTCTAATTCCAATTTCTGAAAATAATGAATAAGTTTTGAAACAAAAATTTATTAGAAATTAGTTTTCAGTGTTGAGATCATAAATTGTATTTGTTATTGTAAGTAATTGAAAATAAGTAAAGAAATTATTGCAAATGTTTTGACTATTTTGAGATAAATCGTTTTACAAATAATTTCTCCCATAAATTATTTAGCTATCACTTGGAGTTTAAGACTTAACCAGTAAATGGGAAGCTACGTTATCTATTTCAAAAAAAAAGACATCAAATACTACTTAAGCTGAAAAGCACTTATAATTAAATGTCTTTTCCATGTATTAGTTATATCTTATTAAAGAGGCATATGTTTGTGAATTTTGAGGACAACTTTTTCTATTAAATAAGATTGGCAAATAACTGGTACATGATCCAAACATCTTCCAGTTATTGTCATCAATAAAAGTATCTGTGAAACTATAATCTATTAATCTCCAGTTTGCAGTGACATGGAAACTAAGGATAAGAAATAAAATGAACTCCTTTGAAAAAAGGATCATATTTTTAATTTATATTATTTAAAAATAATTACTACCTCAATAAAGGAAACAACATTTTTCAATATTTAAATACATTTACATCATTATTGTGTATTTACAACAAAATAGTCAAGAAAGATTTGCAATTCATAATAATTTTTTTAATATTTTGGAGTAATATCCATGTAGATTGCATATCAAAAATCCAAATCTTATTGGTTTCCATATGGCGCATTTATATGTCTATTAAAATCAATTATCAATATTTCTTTTTGGATGTGATCACTATTAAAAAATAGGCATACTTTATAAATCTTATTCCACTTTAAGTGTTTTATTAATAAATAATTAAAAATTTTAAAATAAATTTATATGCTGAGGCAAACTCATTGTTAATAATCAAAATTGTAGATTAAATTTTATATCAAATTTTGTTTTTGTATAAATGAAGATTTTTTATGTTGTCCAAATTTATAATTGTAAAATGAAGGGAAATTTGGAAAAAATTTTAATTCTATCTTCTGTTAAATATTTTTAGGTTCGAATGCACAATTAAATAGTAATAAATGAAATCTAATCCATTTGTTTCATTAATCATTAATTTTACATGACATTTCTATTTAAAAGATCCTTCATTAATTAAACTAAGCATTAATGCATGAATGCTCCCTATTTTTAGCAATTTTAGAGAGTATAATTGTTTAATTAATTGTATCATTTATTAATAATCTTTATCGTAGTTTTGTGAGAAATAACCCAAAATATTATTCTATGTAATTTCAGAAATATTTAAATTGACACTCCAATAAATTATTTTGTCAAATTTTTCACAATCATCACTCCATAAAATGATAATTCAATATCTTAATTCTCAACTATCCTACCAAAATTTCTAAAAAGATCTATCATCAGGATCTTTCATTTGCTCCTCACAATTTATTATTACAACTATTATAAAAAGCCATTTAACCATTTCTAATTAAAAAAAATTTTCATTTAATTTCCATGCATCACATTAAGCTTATTTTCTTTTGATTATATTCCAGGAGTCAACTTTTAATTTAGTTTCCGCCTTGGAGTAATTAATATTGTTTGAGAAGCAATTTAGGCCATTACAATATATTTTATATAAAATATTACCATCCTTGATTTCATAATTTTTGGATTCAAAGTTTTATTTAATAAAAATAATAGAAGAAACAAGCCATAGAGAATATATGATGACATTTATTTCAATTCTCCCATTTAAATTGGTTATTGATGTTTCAAATATTACTATTATTAATTCTAAAATTTCATATTATATCCCAGCTACAAGCTAAGAGTATGGTTTTATTGTAATAACTATTAAATTAATTAATTGTAATTCCAAATATTGAGTTTGCTGTTTTTTGAAATACAATTTTAAATTATAATATGAAAGGTCATCTTGAGCCATTTATTGTTAGTACTAATGCAGATCTCATTAGAGTGAAAATACTTCGAAATATGGTCGGATTAAAGATGTTTGATAAAAACAAAAAATAGTCTTAATTTGAGGTTATGATTAACAATAGGTAGAAATAAATACACAAATGCTCATTATTATTTTAAAAGAATTAGAGTGATTAGATTGATAATTAGATGTAACAACACGAAATGATAAACTTATTTAACTTCTTTTATAACAATAATTATATTTTTAGAACAAATTATTCTATACAAAAAGAATCTATACATTAATTTCAAATAATAATACTTAATCGTAATAGTTTGCTTAACCTAATTAACAAATAATTATTCTTTTCATTTATATTTAAAACTCATTATTTAACAAAATATAAAACATGGTTCATAATTATATGTTTATGGAATTATTACCTCGATTTTACTTCTTTATTTTATTAACTATAAATGTGAAAAATAATCTCATAAATTCATTCTCTTCTTATTTTAAAAATAATGCATCATATCAAGTTTATAATCTATTCATTAATAATGTAAAATAAATAGGATTGTAATTAAATTTTAAAGGAATACCATCATCGTTTTATAAAATTTAATATTAAAATAAATAAAATCTAAATGCTATTACAACAATTAGGTTATTCTAATTGCAATGTTTGCTTTCAGAGGGTGCTAAATTCCGAATACCATTAAATTCTTAAGTGATTAATTATACTAAATTAACAAGAAATTAATGTTTAATTTATAAAATTAGAAATGCCAATTTTTTTTTGAGTAGAAGTAAGAATTTACCAATAATAGAGAGATAATTGTGTTGTAATCCTCTGTTTTGAGATTCCTTAAATATAAAAATTGAAAACTGCAAGAAGCTAATGTTGTACCTTTAGGTGAGAATTAGATTGATTTTACTTTATTCTCTTCCAATAATACACATTTGATTTTTCCTTTTTATACATCCCGATAACAAATAGAATTATCATCACTACTAGAAGCCAAAGAATATGTATCTCTCATCTTAGGCAGTTAGAAGAACTAAAAATTTAAAAAATTCTATGATTTTCTGACATATTTTTTTGATCAATTATTTTTTCATTTATTTGTATTTTCTAGAGAGTATTCTCATTATAAAAATCAAAACCTTTCATTTTGTTAAGCACATTAGTTATTTTTGTATGTTCATTTTTCCACATTTTTTCTCCATTTTTTTCGTTGTTGAATATTTTTCTTGTGTTAGAAATATTATTCGACTTCCATTTGATTTACTTATTCTGAAAGAAATTTTAGAGAGTCTTCAATATTTTCTTTTGTTAAAATTTCTAATATTACTTTCAAAATTTATTTTTCTAATTATTTTAATGAAGCAAAGAGCTTATCCAAGTCAGTTTTTGATTTATAAATTTGCAATTATTGCGGCTTTTTTGCGATTCCACAGTTTCCCATTATATGTAATAAATTAAATATGAATGACTATTTCTCGAATATATACTACAATTCATAAAGTATCTTGCTTATTTATGTTAGGAAGAAATGAAAACTTTAATTAAATTGAGAGTTGATGAAAATAATGATAGCGAAAATTTCTAAAAAACTAGTACAAATAATACAAAAAAAATAATTAGCAACATCACCAAGCAATAAGATTGATCAATTAAAATATCATACCATAGTTAGACTGCATTAATGAATCAAGCTGCATATAATAAATTTATTTCTTTCAAGATATGGAAGTTATATATTTATAATTAAAATTTAGCCATATATATATACCAATTATCAAAGTATATATTTTGAGAATCATAACCTAGACCCTACTTGATTTTCCCGATGTTTTTATCTACCAATTACATGGTAGTAACAAATTAGATATACTATAAAAATAGCGAGACTAATAAAATACCAAAAATGGATTCATATTCTAAACGACGAATTAATGAATAGAGTTATTATAAATACCTATAAATAGGATATTTCTCTTTTATTGTTCTTTATTTTTTTATTTGAAATTAATAATTTTTTTATTCTCTTATCCCATTTGAAATTGATATTTTTCATTTATGTTTTTATATTTGTCTTTTTTTTCTGGTTGATTTTTATCCCGAAAATATTTTTTCTCTTTAGAATGATATATTTCTAAATAATGAACCCTTGATCACAATTTTTATTAAATATATATTGTTATAAAATATTATATTTTATTTATTTTTTTTATGTTTTTGTTATAAATTTATATTTTATCTATATCAAATATATACTTTGCATATACATTTGATCAACACTGATAGGCAATTCTGCAATCTCTACTAATTATTTATTTATAGAATGAAAACAAGACAACTAACTTAGAATACAGTAATTTTATCATTTGTAATGATATTGTCCAATTCTTTTAGAGGTGTTTCCTATTTTTCACATAATGGAGCAAGCTTCTTAGTGAATATCAATCTTCCTTCCATTTTCATCAATTTCGACATTTTAATATTTTTGCTCAAATGATAGTGATAATATTCTAATATAGTGTTGTTTTATTGTCTTACCATTTAAACCTTTATCCCATCCTAATTCCCTAAAAATACTGATTTTTTTATTGATTGTTAAAGGGTTTTGAAATCTAGCATTAATAGCAATACTGCTAGGGTGTATTTTAAAATAATCCCAGCAATCCTAAACATTTTTACTGACACCTTTCTCATAATGAACTTAACCAATTCAACATATTAGACTACCAAAACAGTAGAACATGCAAATATAAAAATCAATTGTTTACTTTAATCTACGAGCCTCAAATTTGAATGAATCTATGTCCTTATTTTAGCAAAGGAATACAATAAGTTCTATTAGTATCTTTTTTTTAAGATATAAGGTAAGAAGGACAAATTATTTGATCTTTAGAACGTGAGTTTTCAGTATTCATTAAGTTCAACAAATTTATCATGCTATAAAACTGCTGATAAAAATGATAGTTGAAAATTCTTTTCATCGTTGCAAATGTTAATAGTGAATGTATAAAACTGCATTAGAACAAGATAGTTCATTAGAATTAATGCGGGTCTAAATAATATGCTATGTACTATGATAACTACTAATTAGAGTAGAACACTTGAAAAAATTTTAACAGCATAAGCAATAGTATTTAAAAGACAAATACAAATAGAATCTTAATTTGTGCATTAAATATCAGTGTTTAAACTGAGGTGGACACTACCAAAATTGGTGCATTCATCAAATCCAATAATACTGAAGCATGCGTTGAAACAAGTAAATAACTTTTGATAAATAGCCTTAGCAAGCGCTCAAAGGTGTACTGGTTTACTGAGTAAATTAAATAAGGAGTATTAAAGGGATGATATAGGTAAACTGGAATGAAAAGAAATAAATAATGCTAGAATCTGTTGAAGAGGAAAATGATGTGCAATGTAAATAAAATCCTTTAAAAATTACAACATTTGTTCTATCCAAATTATCAGTAAAAGCAATGAGCATAAGTTGATGAATTGTGTCTCAACACGTAATATATAACTTTTGTAGTAGTATTTACATAGCCAAGGCTTTTGAAATCATAAATAATATTGGCATGCTATTAGGTCGGTGTAAATATTGAAACCAATTTGTACTTTGAAGTGTGAAGCAGACACTAAATCTGATTAAAATTCTTTTGCGCTATTTGAATATAACCATTTGAGAATAGCTTCATGATTTCAGTTAGGTATGCCTTATAAACTTAAATGATCTAAAAATTTTGCCCTAGTAATTCCTATGATGAATTAAACAAAAATAATATCAATTTATGTTTTAAGCAATTTTACGCCACTGATATTATATTCTAGAGTGGTTTACAAGAGTAAGAAAGGAACAATATTACCACCGTATTGCATAATGAGCAATATGAATTCAAGTTGATGAATTACAATTTCATCTTATTTGATCTGCATAGTTAGCAAGATTTTGAAATTACCAGATACTCATTCTCATAGTGTCCATTTGGTGCGTCTAATATAACAGCTTGGTAGTAGTAGAAATTAACATACACCAGAATACACCAATACAATTTAATTCGTAGGTATCCAAAAACATGATTATATAAATAAGAATATTGGTAAATTTAGTGAATGCTAAACTATTAGTCAAAAATTTATTTTAATCCAGCAAGAACAAAGTTAAACGTTGTAAACATTATTAAAAGTAATACAAAGTTTTTATTTACGACATAAAGTAAGCTACCCTTCCCCATTCATTTATTAAATTTGATGCAAGAATGATCTCAATAGCCTTCAAAACCGTGTACAAGCATTACTAATATTTGAATTATCATCACTGCCAAGTACCCACTTTAGGCTATCAGTTCAGTTCAGAAAATTGTCAAAAACATTCTGAATGCTATAATAAATTTTCGAGATCGCCAGAGTTTCCTTCACAAAATGTTTATGAAAGAGTTGATAAAAAGTGCCTGGAATGCTTAAAATATGGGAGCATTAATAAATACAGCGATATTCATTTATCATATGTAATGCATCAATAACAATAATTGGATGGATTGCAAGTAGATGAACACTCAATTCTAGTTCACATTTGAGTACATAATATTTGTTAATAGCGTTTCTCGTAGTCATTCAAGGACAGCTTAAGTATTATATACGATAGGTGGGAACAATCATACAATCCTCCATTTATCTCAGAATTACAGTTAAATTGTACTGAGTATATTTGCAGATATATATAATGTGCAAGACCATAGTACTTCTTGATCTAGTGGTACATCTAGAGCGATGTTACCAAATTTTAAATTAATATTTAAGCACTGCCAGGGAATTTTGAACCTGGTTTAAGAATTAAGTAATTCTCATCTGTTGAATCATACTTACTTATATAGATGTTAGTTATTATCAACATCCAGTAAAAAAGTAAAAATCATCATCTCCAATATAAAAAGAATGTAAAAATGTTTCACAAAGGTTTAAAGATAACAAATCAAGCAAGGATATGGATACTATAGATCTGTTATTCAATATTAGCTATTCAAGTTTGAGAAAATTTGAGTGATGGCCAGAATTAAGACACCAACTCAAGGAGGGGGCAAAAATGCTTAAAAAAACTAATCTTTGTAATTATCAATACACTGAATGCTGAAGAACAATATTCAGCTAGACTTAATGTAACAATTTGTTATTTTTAGCAAGTATTCCTTTCATCATCATAGTAATTAAAAATATTCTTATATTTGGCAGGATCTCATAGAAATAGAAAATAGCGTAAACATAGGATTCAAATTTTAATTCTCAATATGCCACAATAGAACTACAATTAGCAGCCAAGTTGAGGTAAACAGATGTTAGAAATTAAGTACTCAAAGGATTATAACAACTTGTAAAATTAGTCTTTTGGAATAGAAAGCACATTATTATGAGATAAGCAAATGTAAAGCAAGATGTTCATTTTAACATATATTAGCATAGCAAGGGGATGAACAATAAAGAAACACCACTTGATTCGCTACAAATCTAATTAAATTAGCAGAAACATATGAGAAACCGATGCCTTAACATGCCTTATGAACATGTTGAAAACACGAAGAACATATTGACTAAGTTTTAGAGAGGCTCAAAAAAAATTGTTCCCTTTGAATATCTGATAAAGAGGCAACACTATTGAAGCAATTATTATTATATAGCTTATCACACTTTTTAATTATGTAGACGTAATCCAGGCATAAATTTTACAATTCGATCAACACTGCAATCCAAGTTAGTACTTGAAACTTTAATGCACATTATCTGAAATTGTAATGGTTAAGAAATTACAGCTAAACAATCTTCAAAGTCAGAATAAGGTGAAGCAGTACATTGATACTAGCTAAGTTAATTACAATTATAACAATAGGTAGGAAAACAGTATGGGCATTTACTGCAAGATAAAATACACTCATCATATTCGTTCTCACAAGGTTTAGTAACCTTTTGCAACCAATCACATTAAAGGAGGTATTTTTACCTGGAAGGTGCAAGATTGAAAGGAATGGAAATTTAATTTGGGACCTCAAATAAAAACAAAGTATTTTACACTCCCAACAGAAACCAAAATTAATGGTTCACTCCTAGAAAAGAATTACATTTTTTAAGGTACAAACATTAGTCGAAAATAATTATATATGTACTGCCATTTTTAAAGAAGAATCATAATTAGGAAATTCATCTTGAAGATTTGCCAACTGAATTTACAATATCTATTATAAGATGAGTATGATAAGTAACGATATTCTGATATTCAAGTTAAATAGCGGATTCATGATCTGCCATATTTAAATGTTTCCTATAAAATCTACTAGCGCATTAGATCTATTCTTAGATTTAGAGCATTTATTGCATATGCCTAATCTTAAACCCCACTGGTCATAAATATTATATTTATCAATCTAACTTCCTGTATTATTAAGACACAGAACAAAGGTTGGAGCAGGCAGTATTTAATTCAATGCTATCCAAAATATACTTCCCTATGATGTTCACCTATAATTTATAGTGATAAACAATACAAAAAGTAGTGCACTACTACTGGCAGTCCTATGCATAAGTGTTAAGTATGAAGCAGATTTGAGAGCAGTTATTCATTTTAAATAATTTTGTTATGGTTAGCCTTAAGCAACCAGTTTCAGAGAGAAATACCCAATGATATATATATTACAACCACTGAATCAATCTTGCTTATAATAAAACGGTTTTAGCCTGAGTATTATTTTATGCACAAAGTAAAAGATAGGGATAAAGAGATCATGTAAGATATCATCTATTAATCAAATTATTATAACAACCTATAGTAATACTTTTCCGGCTGTCGATATGCACTTTCAAGCAATCCTTTATTAATGTCTGAAGTATTTGATATTACCTCTGATATTAAATTATGGCATTATATATTAATAAAAAAATAAAAAAATTCAATTTGGTTTCAATTACTTTTTATAAATGTTGTAATAAAGAAGAATTGAGATTAAATTTAGATGTGTTATAGTTTAATATAATGTAATTTAAGCTATCATATGGGAATTTATTACAATCATACTCCAATTACCTTGCAATATCAATTTTTGGGTTCCAATTTTTTAATTGTCCAGATATTGATGAACAATCTATAAGTTGCAAATCAACTTATGAAGAATGAGATGGTCCAACAAAAGGTTAATTGCCTATCATATATTGAAGATTCAAATAATTATGAAGTTTTAAACTATAAATTAAATTAAATCAAGAAAAATCATCGAAAGAATAATTATCATGTGGTATTTTTGAGTTTAAAGATAATTGATTAAAATAGTATTATTTTCATAATTATATAGCCCATCAATAACATTAAATATGTCATAACATGTTTGGAATGTATGTAGAATCTTAAAATATGGATTTAAAGTCTTATTTGCTAAACACCATTATCTTCAAATAAAGAAGGAAATATATTTAAATTTTAAAAAAAAGTGAGTTGCATGTAAAACTATTGCTAATATATATTCAATTATTTGCAAATGCTCCAACAAGAACTATACTAGATTTTTCAAATGATTATTCGTTTATTGATGAAGAAATTTAAGATAAGTATTACTCCTTGATTTATCAAGAAATTTATAGAAGGTTTTGCTAAATGTGTTGAAGAATACATCTATGATTTCACAATTAGAAAGTGTATTATTAAGATGCCATCCTATTAAAATTGCCTCCGATCATACATTAATTTGGAATAGTAAGTAATTTGCACTCTTTCTGCAATTGACGATTTTAAATTGCACTGAAAATCACAAATTGTGATCTCAAATTCTTAAATGTAGACAATTTATCAAACAAAATAGTCTACTCTTTAATGCTTATTTTGTGAAGTTTACTATATGTTCTCTATATAATCTTCAGCACTAATTCAAGGTTTTATCATTTTTATCAGCATTTTATTGAGTTACCCATTTATTATTAATATTCTAAAAGTCTATTATAAAAAATACAGGTTGCTAGTTTATCTTCATAATTTAAGTTTTTACAACTTTCAATCTTAATTTAAAATTCTCTTAAGGGAAAAATTTTTAAATTTAAGTATAGGATTTTGTTAATATGGAAGGAAGATAGGACTCAAAAGAATATCTAAAAGTTAATTCAATAACGCTTAAGAAAAAGTAGGATGGGAATAATTAACTTTGCAAAAATAATTTATCAAAAAAAAAATATATATCATTAATCTCCAATCTAATAAANTATTATTCGTAATGCTATAATAAATTATAAAATGTTAATCTAAAAATGATAGAAATAATTAACTGTTTCAGAATTATAAACTATTCTTTCAAGAACTAAAATCGTAAAAAGAAAACTATTCACCTATTAATATTATATTCTAAATATTTAATATATCAAAAAGATCATCAAATTTAATAGGTAAATGGAAGAAGAACTTATTTTTAAATATCGGTTCATCAAAAGGTCAGAGCTTTTAAATTAAATATTGAACATTAATTATTTTCCTACTCCAATCCATATGACATAATTCCAGTATTACAATATAAGAAATTAAAATTAAAGTCAAGATAGCAGAATAAGTGCAGACGTTAATTGAAATATTGAAATAATATATAGCATTAATATAATTCATCAATCTTAAATGATAATCTATATTTAGAATATTCAAAACTCAAATCCATTTTTTCTTTCTTAGTTAAATATTCGCCGTAGGGGATTTTTGCCTTCGCGTCTCACAAGATAGATAAACCATTTACGATGTTCATAAAAACCAACCCCAAATGATTTTTAATTCTTTTATAGTCTGGTTTACCTTCCTCTAGCTTCCAATAATAAGACTTAAATATCTTTTATGAAGAGTATTTTTAATTCATGCATTTAGTTAATTCTGATGAAATGAATTTTTAGATCGATGATTACAGATACTCTTAATATCTTCTACCATTCCCTTCTTGACTTTGTTTCTCAAATTTCTAATTTTTAATCAACAATGCCAAGTATTCTTTCCTAGAGTTTCATTTGCCAATTGATATCTCACTCCATGCTTTATTACTTTCCTATAAGTTGAATATTTTAAAATAGGGCTGATGTTTCCTCCTATCTTAATGAAAGCATTGATATTTAACAAAATTATTAATTCTTATATCTTTTTTTTTATTACCTTTAAAATCTGAAATTAACTTTTTCAAAGAAATATTAGAATTTGCTTTCTATTAATTCCTATAACTTTATTAGTTCTAAAATTTTTACTTTCAAGTATTTTTGAGGTTTACTCCAAATTTTGCTTAAACAATAAATAATCAGTGATTAATAATTTTCCCTTAGCAATTAAAGGAGAAGAAATTTTCATACTGCTTGAGTTGCAAATTATAATCATTTATTAAAGTAGTCATGATTTAAGGATTCGGTGCCTTCGCCTAATATTATTATTAATGATTTTTCTTAATTACTAAATAATGGAGCTGACTTATTAACATTTGTTCTAATTATTATCTATATACATAAGTAATAATAATTATTACTGTTCTGAAACGATCAGAGGAAACGAAACTCACTTTTAGACGGGTATAATTACCAATTGTTAAAATTATTTCATATAAAAAATAAATATACACAAGGCTTTTACTGAGTAGTATGAAAGTTTTTAGGCCCATATTTAATTAATGCAAATTGATTCTAACCTGAACTTAATTTTCTGAAAATTTTCATTTTATTAATCTTTATAAAAAGATTGAATACATCAATTTTAGATTTGATCATTTTCATTTTACCTTTTTTAAACTTCCATTACTTTAAAATTTAGAGTTTATAAACTAGCAATATAATTAGGTATATGGTTTTAAAGGAATATGAAAAAATTAGATAAATATTTTTTAATATTTTATGAAGTTACAAATAAGATAGAAGAACATATTATTTTACTAAATTAATTGATTAGAATACAACATTAAGAGTATTATAGTATAATTAAATAAAACTAGTTGGAGTTACAATTTAAGTTAAGGTAAACTTTGTATTAACTTTCGGCTTAATGTGATTCAGCATCTCTCCAAACAATCTTTATTCTTTTATTATATATATCTGAAGTATTATAACTAGTATAATAAAAAGGATTGCTTAAATTAACTAAAAGTGGTAATAATCCAACAATATCCGTTTCAACAAAAATTCGAAAAAAAATAGCATAACAATAGAAATATATGACATTCAATTATATTAATGGTCTCATAATTATGAAAGTTAGCTCTATATATAATTCTTTTCGCGTGACCCTTTTTCCAATGCAGCCAAATAGAATTACTTAGCCTCTGATTTCTTCCCAAATTTAAATAATGAATCAGCTAAAAATTTAAAACACATCGATATACCTTTATTTTTTAATCGAGAAGAAGTAATTTATAGATTAAGAGCTTGATCGAAACATAATATTGCATCATTATATTTCTATAAGTTGTGTAGAGCCAATCCTGAATAATAAATTAATTTACCCTTGTTATTCCATGCTTTACCATATTTTGAATTAATATCAATAGCTTTGTCGTAACATTCTATCGCTTCTTAATATTTATTCAATTTTTTTAATGACAATCCTAAATAATGATTTTTAATGATTAACTACCCTTGTTATTCCATGCACAATCAAAATTTGGATTAATAGCAATAGCTTTGTCGTAACATACTATTGCTTCTTAATATCTATTCATATTGTCTAATGCCGATCCTAAATAATGATTTTAATGATTAACTACCCTTATTATTCCATGCTTTATCATATTTTAGATTAATAGCAATAGCTTTATCGTAACATTCAATAGCTTCTTAATATTTATTCATATTGTCTAATGACAATCCTAAATAATGATTTTAATGATTAACTACCCTTATTATTCCATGCTTTATCATATTTTGGATTAATAGCAATAGCTTTATCGTAACATTCAATAGCTTCTTAACATTTATTCAATTTTTTTAATGACAATCCTAAATAATGATTTTTAATGATTAACTACCCTTGTTATTCCATGCACCATCAAAATTTGGATTAATAGCAATAGCTTTGTCGTAACATTCTATTGCTTCTTAATATCTATTCATATTGTCTAATGACAATCCTGTTTTCAATAACATTCATATACCTTTATTATAAAATCCTTCAGATTCTATTATGTTCTATTTTTTTTAATCTATTATATCATCCTGTATTTCTTCGATTTTTATGATATTTTTCTATTCCCAACTCGAACTTTTTTAATCGCTTCTTTTCGTTAAATCTGTGACCCTATTCTGAACTGTTCCAAGAATATCATTCAATTATATTATTTGTTTTTCTATTTTAAATACTCTATTGGATACATATTTAATTTTCTTTTTCCTTATAGAACAACCTTTTGATTATGTTGATTTATGACTTAAATTCCAAATATTCTTTGTTTTTAAGTTGAAGTGACATCTTTACTAATTATTTAACATCCTATTCCATTATCTTTAAAATATATTCTAAACAATGTTAAACTTATTTTGAGATTTCTTTTAATTATTTAGTTGATTGATTGTAAACTTGTATGAATTCATTAATATATTAATTCATTTTAGAGAATCGAACACAATCATTCTAATGATCCGAATGAGTCGTTGTTAAGCACACATTACAATATTATGTTGCATTTTAACAATTCTAATTCAAACAAAATCCAATTATATCCTCATTTTCATGAGTAATGTATTTGCATTTGACGATATCCATTTATCTAAAATAATTAAAATAATAATGATAATCTAATAAATATCTTAAACTTATATATCATATCATATATTTCTAATAGAAATCCCAATCATTCTCTAGCCTATTAATTCAGCAAAAATATTACATAAGTCTACTATTATAAACGAAATTATTCAATAATGCTATTTTATTCTACAATCAACACTAATCAATTTATTTTTTATATTATCCATTTACTTAATTACTTTATCTTTCTCTACAATTAATTTATCTAATCAGGAACATTAAGCTGTAAATTTACTCTTATGATTTAACTTATTCTTCTATATATCCATTATTTGTCCTATTCGAAAATCAAAAAAGAGTGTATTTAAGTTTGATCTATAAATCTAATAACAAAAAGTATTCAAAATTACTGCAAAGTTTCATACTCATATCATTCAAAGTTTCAACAATTTAAAAATTTTGAGTATGTAAAATTCGTAATTCTCACTTTGAATAAATAAATCCTCAAATCTCACTACAACATCTATCAAGTGTGATAAGAGATAAGGGTATAATGATACTGCGTAGCTTCTTTACCTTTTCTATAATTTGTAAATCTTAGATATTGCCAAACATAGAGGAAAATTTCATTTGAACTTCTGGGTTGGGGTTCGTAAATCCCCAATAAACTAGATAGATATCACTTCTCTATTTTATATCTCTCGTTTATACTAATTAAGGTTGGGATTGAGGCAAAATGTGCACAAAGTTGCGTCGGGTGAAAACCCGATTTTCGCGACAAAGTTCGTTAGTCTTAATCGAATCATTGAGAAAAGATAATGATAAAGTAGTTTATATGAAAAAACCAAAATTATAGTTCAAAGGAAAAATTGGCTTCGCTTGAAGTGAAATCTAAAAATTAATAAAAGGTAGAATTTTAAAGGACAAAATTAGATTAATAAAAATTAATTGGAAAATGCTGAAAAAAATTTGCTTGAAATGAAAAAAATTGACATAGACTTAATTATATCAAAGGATAAGAACTACATAAATAATATAATATTTTATCAAATATTATTTATCATTTTAGGTAAGGCTTAATTAAGTTAACGTTTTTAATATTGTAATGAAAAATTAAAATTATTAAGAGAATGCTATGTGGGTTTAATTATTGTTATAAATTTCATTATTATTAATCTTGTCCTAAGATAAAAAATAAGACTACAAACACAAGCATTAGAGGTCATAATATTACAACCATTAGGGGTTTATTTTTATATGAAATTAATCTTAATTAATTTTCTACACTTGTTTATTAAATTATAATAATAATGTTTAACATAATAGAGCATTAATATGAAGTGTTTTATTTGATTCAATTATGATGATATATAGCTGCTTTATTATTTCTTCATGGTACATAATTAAATATTCAAGTTAAGTAACTTTATTGATTTTATTTGTTATGCGCATACAAATTAACCTATGTATACTTACTATGATCTGATGAGATATCAATATAAAGTATTTGTAAGTTTAAACCTTAACATTCTCTCATTTAATCAAATTATATTAGCAGAAGATCCAGATGATGTCTCTTTTTTCATGTTTTAGGTAAAAATTGATCAAATGTTGAATAAATATTCAATTAAGTTAACTCTATAATAGCCTCGTCAATAAGATTGTATTATTAAAAATATAAATAACTAGAGTATGACTAAGTACGGCTAGTACATGATTTTAAACTATTCTCATTATTTTAATTTTAAATTAGGAATTATGAAATAATTATTTTCAACTCCAAAATTTAGTATTGGATTGTCCTTGATTATAAAGCACCAACTTTGAACTCCTTTCCATCAATTCAAATTGTGGAAAAGATTTCTAATAGACTGCATATTTTATCGCCTTTTAAATCACTCCTAAAAATAATAGCTTATTACGCTAGTCTTAAAACTAAGAATATTATAAAGATGCTTTCTTCTCATATAGGAATTGGAAAAATAAAGAGAATTAATCAAATAAATATCAAGATTGAGGGTTAGAATATTTAATATTATTTCAATGCACCTTCTATCTTTACATATGATGATATTTCACTCGGTTTTTTAAACTTTTTAGCATACATCTGAATATTTGAGAGATATATTACCTATGTATTTTTTAATCCAATACTCATTTGGACGTAAATTTTAAGCCATCTCAAAAAATATTTAGGCTCCTTCGTATTAATTCTGATCCTTTAAAAACCAACCTATCAATAAGAAAAGTCGAACCTTTTGCTAATAATGAGTCAATATGATTTGGATTGATTATTCAATTACTTTCTTAGCTTCCTCAAGCATTTTAAATTATCTTAAACTTATCGATTTAAGTTTTCTCTTATTGAGTTACCTTAGAATTAAAAATAATTAGTACCTTTTGTGGATTATAAATAACAATGATTTGGATTTATTTCTAACCCTTCATCCACTAAAATGATTGCATCACTAAATTAATCAAGCAACCCTACACTATGAGCTAATATTAATATAATAGTCATACCTTTGCAATGTAATGAAAGATAATGATTTGGATCTAGTTGCAAAACCTAAACCGCCAAATAATTGCTTCATTATATTACTCAAGTAACCTTAAACTGTCAGCCAAATAAAAATTATAATCATATCTTTACACCATAATGAATCGCAATGTTTTGGATTTATTTGGAATGCTATATCTGACAAATGATTGCTTCATTATATTACTCAAGTATCTAAATTATATATTTTATAAACATCTGATTCAGTTAGATCAAACTATTTATAAGGTGAATTTACGATTCTTATAATTAAAAAATTGAATCAATGAATGAAGAAGAGTGTAATAATAATTTTGGGATTAAGCCAGATACCAAACCCATCAGTCAGGAGGAAAAATGACAAATAATTAATTGTATATTGCTGATAGTAAGGAGAAGAATAGGTTAATTATTAACTTGTAGAATCTGTAGAAATAGATTTTTTGAGCCATTTCAATTGCTATTAAATAGTATTGAATAGAAAACAAGCAAGCATTCATGATTGATTAAAAGGACTACAAATCATTTCAAATTAAGTATAATTCTATCAGGGAGAGCCTTCAATTTAAAAACAAATATTCTTCTATTTATTTGAAAAGACTTTATCTCAATTATCAATGAATTTATTTATTTTCAAATAAATCCCTTTCAAATCTATTTCAGGATGTTCTACTTATTTGACACTACCAAACAAGAAGAGGATTAGGTAAAAAATCAAATTGCGGAAGTGTTTCTAAGCTGCATACAGAACCAAGACCAGTAGTTAGAAAGAAGAATGCATTTTGAATGGCTATGAGTTGATAAAATATGTGCAAACCTTTTTTTTTACTCCAAAGCGAACATAAGTTGATAATCTTATTTTTAAATGTATTATAACAGAAAGTGTATTGAGATTCTAGCCTCTTACAATATAAGATAACTACTGCAATTGTGAAATTGAGTAAACTAGATCTATTAAAATTTCAATAATACTATTTTGGTAGTTTGGAGTTGCAACATGCAGGATAATCTAATGATTACTTTTGAAAACTAAATCTTACTTCTTTCCTTGCTCACATTCATGTACTGCAATTATCAAAATTCCTGGTCTTTTTGAATTTGAAAAAAATTCTCAATTTTCATGTATTTGCTTTGATGGATCAAATAATTTTAGCATTGTACATCAAAGTTATATATATCGTCTTAATTTAAATATAAAGTGAGTGTTTTCCTATTCTGTAGATAATAACTAAAATCAATGTTTTTAGAAAACAGGTTTAAATAATGAAAATATCAAATGCATAGACGTTTAATTCTCATGTGAAAATTGTGTATAATACAATAAAAACAATTTATACATGTCTTAGTATAATTAAGCTAATAGCCTGATATCTGTGCATACTAGGCAAAATTTGCACAAAATAAATTTAATTTTGAGTTTCTTGCCAAACTTGTTGAACTTTTAAGGGTAATTCATGATGTAGAAGAATTCTAATTTGGAAACTTTATTCATTATTTTTCGAAACACTCTGTATTAAAACTAACTAAGTTCTTTCTAAAAACCTCTCTTCAATAATTTTCAATCTTTCTTGCTCTAATAAATATTATAATAAAATACTAATAATATTTCCTTTAGGATTGACTCTAAAATAATAGAGTATTGTTAAACCTAACTTTATTAATAACCTTACTTGAGTTCTGTTTAAATTTATTGCTATGTGGCCATTGGGCTATTAATCATCTAAATTACATTAAATTAAACCTTCAAGATTTAAGTGTAACAATTTCACTAGCAGAATATATCTCTGCTTTAGTGCTAATGTAAGGAATTCTTCCAAGAATTATCCAAAATTTTATTGAATAGTAACTATTCGCATAACTCCTTGACTACATAAGTTTGTTTAATCCAAAATTAGCAAAGTCCAGATGAAAATTCTATCATTATAATCATATGATATAATTGCTGTTGAATGTCTGGATCATTTAATAGTGCACTAAGCCTACTGCTGCTGCATAGGATATCATAATTATTTTGGAGTGCTGCACAACAATTAAAAATACTGCAATTTAAAAATTATTTTTATAACATAATTTCACAGCTGATATTGTATTACCCGAATTAATCACTAAGCTATTTTTTATGTCAAAAGAATTATTTAAATTTAATGAAATTGAATGGTAGATTTTAAACTTGTTTAATAACTATAAAATATTTATTCACTAATTTATATAAAATAAAATCAAGTGAGTTTGTCAGAAGATATCCAGTCCTCTATAATGTTAGATATATATATTTATTAGAAAAGCAGCATTGAAATATTATAATTTCATGTAATATTTTCCATTAAGTTTTACTTTAGAAATTTTATTTAATATTTTTTATCTTTGGATGTTTTCTGCCTTTCATATTCACATAGGAGGAGCTGGCGTAATGATTGGTGATATGTTGTGGAAACTGTATGAAGCAGAGCACAATGAAACAACTCAGAAGAATTAGATTTATTAATAAGTTGATGGGAATTATCATCCATATGCACTTTTCGCTGATTTAGATGACAGAATGATTCATGAAGTTTAAAGGAATACATAAGTACAATTTAAGAAGAACTCTTTTTATCAGCAAAAAATGAAGAAGGTGGATTAACTTATGTTCGAGCTAAATATGGTCCTGGAAAATTGATTCGTAATTAAGCATTAGTTTCTATTCGAAATATGTAGAAACGATGGATCGGTTAGATGAATTTGTTATAACAAGTTCAACAAGTGGAGGAACTGGGTCAGGACTTTTTGATTCATTATCGCATATGTTAATAGAAACCGATTTTCAAAAAGTAAGATAAAATGGATTTATAATTTTCCCAACTTCTGATATGTCAAATAATATTGTTGGATTATATGACGCTGTGCTATCGAGTATTCTTATGAATAAAAATTTTGATAGCATCACAGTGTTTGACAGTAAGTCTATGTACGATGTTATTGATCATCAATTAGATTTAGATTTTGTTGTTTATAAGCATTTAAATAATTTGGTTGCTCAAGTAATTAGCTCATACACTGGATTAAAAAGAATAAACTCTTGTGATAACTTTAAGTTGTTTTAAAATATTTGTCCTTATCCTATAATACATTATTTAATTTCATCATATGGTAAACTCACTTCAATAAATGATTACACGAGAAAAGAATTCGAATACGGATAATTCATTAAATATCTCTCAAAAAAAAGTAAAGACTTTATCAATGTCCTTAAAATCCTAGATATCTTTTTACTACCTTATTACTGAGATAAAAAAATTGAACAGTTTCAATGGTAAATTTGATTTAACACTAAAAAATCTACATCATGAATTAGGTTAAAGTCCAAATATTTTTAATGTACATCCTCAAATTACTAAATATTACCTGAACTTGCATAAATGAAGCAAACTGGAACCTTCTTTTCTAATGATGCTATGAGTTTTAAAGTAATTGCAAAAAGAGCTTTTCAACAATATTATAATGGTGAAGGATTAGAAGGCAGTTAGTTTTGGAATTCAAGAGAAGAATTAGAAAGGACAATGTAAGATTATCTAGGGTTTTTTGATTCAGAAAATGAGGCTTACGATGATGAATATTGAGATACGTTATTATTGTTAAGTATTGAAATAAAGTTGAAAAAAATAATATCTAATTATATAATTTATTTTAATTGAATTTATTTTTTATTAAAAAACAATAATTCATAAAATATATATTGCTCAAGTGAAGAAGAGAAGTAAAGAAAATTCAACTGAGAGTTTTTAAATAAGATAAGTGTTTCAAACATTAGAGGGATGGAAGCAACTAGGGAAGAGATAGAATGTAACAATACAACCAATACAGGTGGAACAAATAATGTCGCATTAGGAATCAGTACAGAGCTAAGATATGCTAAGGAAATAGATAAACCTTTAAGTGGATAATAGGTATCTACTACCATTTAACTTTTAAGAGCGGACATTAAGAAACAGCTTGATGAAAAAATGTGGATTAAATAAGAGTTGAGCTCAGAGAAAGTATTGAGGATGAAGGATCCGTTCGTTCTTCCTAGACAAGAATTTCAGGAAGGGTTGTAAAGATTTGTGGAAAAGTTTGGATGTAATCCCTTTTTGAGGTGTTTCTTAAAATACACCATAGAGTACGTGAGATGGAACATTGATGAATCTAATGTAGCTGAGTATCTGCTGCAAGGAGTGACACCATTCAATGAGATAATAAACCAAAGTGATAGATAAAATAATTTAAATAAGGAGAAGGTATAATGTCGAAAATAATTAGGATAATTAAGGGCATGAGAAGTGATGTTTAACTCCTCTGACTCTGATATATACATAATTGGATACTAACCGAACATGTTGGTCTACATCATCATTGAGAACTTAGAATTGTTTGCAATTTTCCACAAGTTTTGAAGTGTGGCAAGTATTTAACTTGTGGCAGATTTTGGGGATTAAACTCATTTTCCCTTATGAGTTCTTTAGTGGAGTAAGAAGGAATTCTTGGTGAACTTTGTTTTTAAAGAAAACATACTTCATTTAGAGCTATGGATGTGAAGCTTTTCTTAAAGCCATTAGTGTTCTACATCTGTGAAATAGCCTTAGTATTTATATTCTCAATGAAGGATATAAAGAATATCGGATAAATTGTAGGGTGTTTGAAATAGCCATGATAATTGATAGCCTTCCATTCTTTAAACCAATATGTTATCATTGAGTTCAATAATAATTTAGTCCAGTTTTTAGGTACACTTTAGGTGAAAGCTGTTTGAGCAGGCTTAATGTTCTGGGTGTAAATTCTCTATTATTGGAACCAAAAAGGCCTATATTATCGTTAAAAATGGACTCAGAAGCATTTTTGGCCGAAATTTTCCCTAATCGCGATGTAAGGCTCATATTATTCAGGGAACGAGACTAGGCTAATACGGAAACAAATTAATTGAAATTAGAACATCTTATTAAATCGATGATCTAAGCAAATGATGTTGTCTCTTAGTTCACATAGATCATTTCACACTGCCATCTTATTGGTAGCAAAGTTCCTCTATTACATCTTACTGAATTAGATAAATGAGAATATAATTGCATTAAATTACAGTAAACTTAAGGTTAAAGGAAATAACTTATAGATTTCTCATTCCAAACTTATCTTTTATTGGAAATGAATTAATTAATTAATAATAGAAATAAGAAAAATTATGAATATCAGTAGGGGTAAAAATAATTAATGAGGAAATATTAATACAAACATGGATATAAATTTAACTATTTAGATAGTAAACCTCTACTTAATTATGTCAGATATTTTGAGGTTAAAATTCTTTATTGAATCAGCCAGCAACATTTCTAAATAATTCAATTTATTATGGTGCTTTGACATCTTATATCAAAAGATCAGGATAGTCCAAATGACTTCAAAGTTTTATCGAGAGAATTTGTTAAATACTAATAAATCTTAAATTATATTATTGTTCAAATCCTGTATTAATTGAGACAATAAGAATTGCAGCAATAGAGAGATTTTATTGGTTTTGAGATATTAAGCATGAGTATTGACATGTTAAGAGGATTAATGAGCAGCAGTTAAAGTACATATTAAACAAGCAACTTTAAATTCTATTATGAATCAACTTTCTAGAAAGACAAAATAAAAGAAAGAATAGCTGAAAAGGGACGAAATAGTTAAATTTTAAGTAATCTAGTTTTAGGGAATCTCTGATATACATGAATAATAAGAGAGAGGCAGTATCTTAATTTGTTGATGTTTGAGGTGATTCAAGGCGATTGCTTCAATAAGCTAATAATAAATATTATTCTATATTTTAGGCGTATAAGACTTTAATCATATTGAGAATAACTTTACAACAACAACAAATATGATAAGGACTTGTATATTTAAACTAATATTCAGCTGTTAATCTAAGTTAATGAAGGCATACAATTATCTTATGGACTAAGGCTGAAGATAGAGGAGGCGAATTATGGAATATATAAAAATTGCAGAAAAATCAGATGCTATTGAGTTTTAATATCATGTATTAGCCCTTATAAATTTACGAATTCTCTTTATAAATATACATTATTAGATAAGATTAATTCATTTTACAATTCTTTTAATTAAATCATTACTTTTGCAAGTATTTCTAAATTAAATGAGGCTGCCACAACTTTTGTCGTCAGACAATCTCATTGAATATTCAATTTATAATAAGGATTAAGCATTAAGATACCGAGGAATCATTATCTTTAATTAAGAAATTTTTTTTTTCACAAAAAAGCATAAGAATTTGAAATAATAGCCTATATGTAAGAATGCCTATATTTTTTTCTACATTATTAATAATAGTATCAGACAATTTTTGTATGAATAGAAATTGTTTATACGAGGTAAATTAATTAAATTAATATTAATTAAGCTGGATATTTAATAATTCAAGAAACAAATGCGCGGAATCTATTGTGTGATGAAATTTAGAATTTTAAGGCTAAAATGAGAATTCATCACAAAACTCAAATGCTACAATATTTACCCATTAAATTAATTTACTTTAAACATCATTCCTGCTGATTTAATAATAAGCTTCAAAATCGAAAGCTTGTCATTATTTTTACAATCAATACTAAAACATCCCTGAAATGCTGGTTAAAACAGAATAAAATAGCTAGGAAAGAAATACGTTGTGATGCAAAATTTGGCATTGCATTGTGAAATCATCCAAATTTACATGAATTTAAAAATCAATAAGTTACCATAACAGGAAATTTCAATTAATAGATAATGATTAACATTAGTTTAATAAATTTAGAATGCTTATTTTGTTAAATTACAAATTTGCAAGCCTATGATTTAAAATTAATAATAACAAGGGAAATACTATTGTATCTGAGCAAATAAAATTCATTTTGTTACTGGTAAACATAATTGATTTGGATTAGAAAAATATCCTACATTTCAATAAATGTTTACTCAATATTCTACAACTAGTGTGAATTATTTACTTGCTCTTAATGTTATTGAACAAACTAAATAATAAGGAGTAATTAAGGAGTTTGAATCAGAGTGTTTACTTGTTAGAGGAATCTAAAGCTTATTGCAAAATGATAAATAAAGTTAAACAAGACTTTGAAACTAAACTGCTATTTGCTAGAGATGTACGTTTTTGATCTTGATGCTTCTTAAAGACCTTGCAGATTCAGTAATTTAGTAATCAGTATAATAAGTTAGTAGACTACTTTAACTGAGCCAAAATAATTTAATTTTAAACATTGTTTTAAAGTCCTTAAGCTACCATGATTCTATTTAAATTTATGAAATTTCCTACTTTTAACTCTAAATAATTAATAGAACTATTAATTAAATGTTTAAAGATATCTCTACCCATTAAATATTTTTCACCGAATAAAATGAAGATGCTTCTTTGCTTCCGAAATAAACATTTTCTTGCAAATAACTTATAAATTTTCTTGTTTTTTGGTTTTCAATTGAGACATAAATTGTAATTTAGAAAAGTAAAGTTTGCAACCTATTATTATCATGAAAGCTAGATCATACCTGATGGAATAGAATTTAGCCGGATCGAAGATTCTGATCTTAAGAATGAAAAATGTAACATCTCCCTCGGAATTGTAAGTAGTAGGAAATTGTATATATTTGGCTGTAATATGATTAAGGATATAAAATTCCTTATGTAGAAAATTAATGATTGTGATTGCTGGCCTAGGCTTATGATTAAGCTTATTACGTACTCAAAACTGCAATTATATATAGAAAAAGAGATCAGAAGATGAGGAGAAAAGGGCAGGCCTTGCTTATCCTAATTGCACAGCTGCATCTTTACTATGTACCAGAAGCAAAAAAAGAGTTTTTTTAAAGCGACAAGCTTGCTTGTTGGTGGTATTGGAGTATGGAAAGAATGGAAGAAAAAGAATAAACAAGCCCAAATATTGCGAAAATCAATTAAATTGTTCTCTTGATTTGCAAATGAATCTTTAGAAACTCCAAACTGACATTTGAATATTGAGAGAGGTATATAGAAGGGCAATTTGATATTCAATAAAGGGCAAATTAGCGTTTATAGTGAAATTTGTGTATTTCATTTAGAATAGCAAGCGATATTGAAGTTGACCAATACCAATGAGCCAGGGTTATCTGAGAATGTTTATATATTTAACAGGATCTATTGGGGTAGGAAAAATAGGGTGTTGATTGAATTGAAATGGATGAAGGAAGTGGGATTTTTCTTGGTTTAAGTAAGATTATAGATGTATGGTAAATCATGACAAAAAGAATTACTGATAATTAATCTGAAGAGATTCTGGGGCTCATTAATAATTATCAAGTCAGCTAATTTTGTGTTAGCACAGAAATTAGGAAAATTTATAAGAAAAGTAATTTTCAGGAGTTTGAAGGGTTCTTAGAAAGCTATGGACAAAGATTCTGGGTTAAGAGGTTAAGACAATAGCCTTTCATAAATACATATATTGGATTTGTGTTACATCAGACAGTCAGAATAATCCAATCAATTGAAATTAGAGATATGATTTCATAGTTTGTCCATAAAATCTTTGGATAATAAATTTTCTTGGCAGTTTTATCAAAAGAGCACCAATTCTGATTGTTGCATAAATAGAATTAGTTTAATACTTACCTGAGGAAAAGCTAAAAAGAGATCTTAAAAATAAATAATAGAGGTCAAGGTTTATACTTGAGGAGCATTAATGCCTGAATTTATCCTTTATTTAATACATGTGTATATTTAGTTAGTTTATATACTCCTTGATATTAGTCAATTCATCTAAGATTTCTAATACTTTCCGAAATCAACTATCCACTCTATCATATGCTATGGTGTTTGAAAATATATTCTAAATCGTGACTAAAGTTTCCAAAACTTTATATAACTTATGGGAATATAATTATAAAGAGCATAAGAGGATAATGTAGTTTTTTTATTTGTGAGGAGAAAAACGATATTTCTTCATCGAATTAAGATTTTAGGATTTGTTTAAGGGGTAGAAATCAAAATACTAATAAATCACCACACAAGTAAAATAATAAATAAGGATATAAAATAAGTTTAAATTTTTTGTTGAAAATAAATCTGAAAGGAGTTGAGGAGAATACTTACGAGAGAGCAATAATTATGTCGATCGGCTTAATTCTAGAATGAGAAATGTGGTTGTTGCCTAATCAATTATCTATATTATACCATAAATGCAAATATCATAATTTTGTACCAAAATAAAGTCAAATAATAATTTTTTTAATTGTATTTTTAATTTTATTTTTCTAAAGTCAAATTAAATAAATGAAACTTTTAAATTAATTGTATATTTTATTAATGATGTATATAAATATTCATTTTATCTTTTTTATTTCCATAATTAAATGTTTAAACTCCTCCTAATTTGATTGGCAATATAAAATTGCCTGCTCATAATTCTTTAGAGCGGATTAGTAATTCTTGATTTGTTTTAATGCAACACCTTATATAATCAAGATATTTCAAACCTTTATTATAATAAGCATTTGCATATTTTGGATCTAATTCGATTGCTTTATCATAGCAAACAATTGCATCGTTATATTTGTTAAGACTCTTTAATGCAACACCTTATATAATCAAGATATTTCAAACCTTTATTAATATAGGCAGCTACATATTTAGGATCTAATTCAATTGCTTTATCAAAGCAAACAATTGCATCGTTATATTTGTTAAGACTCTTTAATGCAACACCTTATATAATCAAGATATTTCAAACCTTTATTAATATAGGCAGCTACATATTTAGGATCTAATTCAATTGCTTTATCAAAGCAAACAATTGCATCGTTATATTTGTTAAGACTCTTTAATGCAACACCTTATATAATCAAGATATTTCAAACCTTTATTAATATAGGCAGCTACATATTTAGGATCTAATTCAATTGCTTTATCAAAGCAAACAATTGCATCGTTATATTTGTTAAGACTCTTTAATGCAACACCTTATATAATCAAGATATTTCAAACCTTTATTAATATAGGCAGCTACATATTTAGGATCTAATTCAATTGCTTTATCAAAGCAAACAATTGCATCGTTATATTTGTTAAGACTCTTTAATGCAACACCTTATATAATCAAGATATTTCAAACCTTTATTAATATAGGCAGCTACATATTTAGGATCTAATTCAATTGCTTTATCAAAGCAAACAATTGCATCGTTATATTTGTTAAGACTCTTTAATGCAACACCTTATATAATCAAGATATTTCAAACCTTTATTAATATAGGCAGCTACATATTTAGGATCTAATTCAATTGCTTTATCAAAGCAAACAATTGCATCGTTATATTTGTTAAGACTCTTTAATGCAACACCTTATATAATCAAGATATTTCAAACCTTTATTAATATAGGCAGCTACATATTTAGGATCTAATTCAATTGCTTTATCAAAGCAAACAATTGCATCGTTATATTTGTTAAGACTCTTTAATGCAACACCTTATATAATCAAGATATTTCAAACCTTTATTAATATAGGCAGCTACATATTTAGGATCTAATTCAATTGCTTTATCAAAGCAAACAATTGCATCGTTATATTTGTTAAGACTATTTAAGGCATCACCTAATACAATCAAGATATTTCAAACCTTTATTATTATAGGCATATGCATAATTTCGATCTAGTTCGATTGCTTTATCAAAGCAAACAATTGCATCATTATATTTGTTAAGACTATTTAAGGCATCACCTATTACAATCAAGATATTTCAAACCTTTATTATTATAGGCAGCTGCATTATTTGGATCTAGTTCGATTGCTTTATTATAGCAAACAATTGCATCGTTATATTTGTTAAGACTATCTAAGGTATAACCTAAAATTGTCAACAAATAATAATACCTCGCATAAAATAACCCATACTATACTTAGGATTATAATTGAGAGCTAAATCAATACATGAAATCGCTTGCGAAGATTAGACTGAAGCAATTAAAGAAAAACCTATTTTGTGATATAAATGATTACATTTTCTATACAAAGCGTGAAGATGTTAAGGATCCTCTCTTAATACTATTTCACACAACTCAATAGCCTATTGAAATTACTTTTCTTCATTTAATGCATAACCTAAGTAAATTAAATATTTCAATTACTTTTTGCAATTAAAATAAACTTATTTTATGGATTTTTCCTTAATTCTTGATCTGAATAATCTAATAGATCTCTATACAAGTTATTATTCATCTTTTTCGCTTAATCCCTCATAATTATTCCTAATCCTGGTTAGTTCATTTCAATTAAACAAATGCCTAAAAAAATAGAATCAAATTACTTTTAAACAATGTTGCCAACGATAATTATTTTTCTGATATTTTTATAGATTAAGTAATTTTTTCATTAGCCTCCTGCCATTTCTATTAATTTAGTAATTATATTCCTAATTTATTATAAACCATTAGAATACCTTAGGAAAGTGCATTTTCATTATCTTGTTTAATATCTAAAATTTATTATTATCCTTAAATTAAATCCAATGCCTTAATCATTTTTTTTATTCTAACTAATTAAGTTCCTATAAATATTACTTATATAAAATTTACCAATTTAATTCTACTTCATAATCTCCTCTTAATTGTTTAAATATTGATACCATTCTTTTATCACTGATACATTGACTTTCATTTATTAATAATCTTATTGACTTAAACATTCGGATAACATAATTAATTATGTTTTCTTATTCTCCATATATTTTGAGAATTCTTCATATTTTATTTTGACTTATGCAAATGATTTATTCAATTATGTTGCTAAATCGAGTATATTCTAATTGAATTTTGTGATATAACTTTGGATTTAACCAAATCCNCGGATTAGACTTAGATTATTATCAAGGATGCCTTTGTTAAGGCCATAATATACTTAAGTAAGTAAATGTGAATAAGAATAAGAATAAAGAGATGAAATTATATAAATTAAAATTGAAAAGGAAAGAGAAATACTATTAAGAATCAGGAATAGATATAGTATGAGTATTTACAATAATATAAGAATATAGGTCTAATTAAATGTTCTAAGAATGTTTAGATCATTGAAAAGTTTGAATCGGCAGAGGATTACTAAGGATAGATAATGAGTAATTAACGAAGGCTCGTTTGAAACTATGATATAGTTATTGAAAACAGATCGTATGATAGTTTAGAACTGATAGATGTCTAATGGTCCTTAAGGTTTGTTGGAAAGATAGAAATAGGTTCAATAAAAATAGAGTAAATTAGTATAAATGGTTAGTGTTTTTGCATGCTCCTTTCAAGTACAACCTTTATATTTCTTTGTTGAATTCTCTATTAAACTTTTTCTAACTCAGCTAAAAGAATTAAAAACCATGTAGAATCAATGTTATTGTTTGGAGGGGTCTTATATTAAATAAATCATGCCTCAGTAGCGTCAGGGTTGGTGGATAAGATGAGAAATATTTATTTTACAATATTGAGTTTCTCCATTTCTTATTTAAGGTCGAGAAACATCTAGCCTTAGATTGAACCTTATGCATAAGGTTTCTCTTTAGCACAGGTGGAGCCATTCTTGGTTGCACAGTATGAGCTCATAGAACCAAACAACACATCGGTTGACAATGGAAAATCTTAGATAATGTTTTCTTTAGTTTAGTAGAATCAACAGTGGAACTGAATAAACAAGTATTACTAACTATTGATTGTGATCCAAGCATTTTTGTAATTTAAAGGTAATATTTTTATGAAAAAGTTATAGATAGAAATATTATGAAACTCACAAAAAATTTATCATAAAATATCACTGTCATCAAAGAAAACCTTTTTGAACTAAAATAGTAAAAATAAAGAAAATTGAACTAAAAAAGGAATTGAATAGAAAAAATTTAGGAAGTATGAAGTAATTGAAGAATAACTTTCTGTCTAAGGATATAGAAATAACGATTGTATTGATGATAAAATCGATGAAGAAAAAACGTGATAACAACAACTAAATTATGAAAAATGAAAAGTAATTAGATTATTTTAAATTAAAATTTTTATATTTTATTAATGATGTATATAAATATTTTTCCTTAATTCTTGATCTGAATAATCTAATAGATCTCTATACAAGTTATTATTCATCTTTTTCGCTTAATCCCTCATAATTATTCCTAATCCTGGTTAGTTCATTTCAATTAAACAAATGCCTAAAAAAATAGAATCAAATTACTTTTAAACAATGT
Organism: Paramecium octaurelia; assembly: GCA_905182995.1. Classification (NCBI taxonomy): domain Eukaryota; phylum Ciliophora; class Oligohymenophorea; order Peniculida; family Parameciidae; genus Paramecium; species Paramecium octaurelia. The sequence goes on from CAJJDP010000033.1 coordinate 115,571, forward strand.
TGCCAACGATTATTATTTTTCTGATATTTTTATAGATTAAGTAATTTTTTCATTAGCCTCCTGCCATTTCTATTAATTTAGTAATTATATTCCTAATTTATTATAAACCATTAGAATACCTTAGGAAAGTGCATTTTCATTATCTTGTTTAATATCTAAAATTTATTATTATCCTTAAATTAAATCCAATGCCTTAATCATTTTTTTTATTCTAACTAATTAAGTTCCTATAAATATTACTTATATAAAATTTACCAATTTAATTCTACTTCATAATCTCCTCTTAATTGTTTAAATATTGATACCATTCTTTTATCACTGATACATTGACTTTCATTTATTAATAATCTTATTGACTTAAACATTCAGATATCTTAATTAATTATGTTTTCATATTCTCCAAATATTTTGAGAATTCTTCATATTTTATTTTGACTTATGCAAATGATTTATTCAATTATGTTGCTAAATCGAGTATATTCTAATTGAATTTTGTGATATAACTTTGGATTTAACCAAATCCTTTTAGGTCTTTCTTGCAATTAGAATGTTTCTTAGAATCAAATCCACATTATAGACAGAATTGAGGTCTTGAATCTTAACATCCCAAATTTAAACAAAATCCTTATATAGGTTCTCCTTCATGCTCAATATCTTAACACGTAAACACTTTCATTAAATTAATTTATTTTTAAATATTATTAATAACTTTTTAAACCAATTTTTTTATTTATATTGATATTTTTAGGTATTCCATTTATTTACTCTTTTATAAAAGATTTTCAATATTACATCCATATAATTACATTTCACTGTCAAAATTTAGAGTCATCAGTTAAATTACACTATTATTTCTAAAAGAAAACTCAGAAAGTCACAATCTACATATCGATCATTCAATATAAGTATATTTATACTATTAAATTGATTTTTGATTCTCTTTCTTTACTATCATGACCAGATAATAAAACTTAACACAAATTCATCTTATTTAACCTCTTAGCCAACTTTTTTTTCCCAATTTTTATTTTTTTGTCAATAATTTTTTGGAGGATGACTCCTTTCTTATTTCTCTCCAATTGTTTTTATAGGCTCATCAAAGTCTATGCATTTTGAGATCTTGAAAATTTCATAACAGCATTAATGGTTTAAGGTAGAATAATTAGTCATTTTTTTTATAATATGTATATTGTGAAATTTTATTTTTTAATATACCTGCACTATTTTTGCATTAGTGTGGTTTAGAGTTTGACGATCTTTTAATTTTTTTCTAATAGACAATCTTTAAAGTCTAATAAATTTTTCCTTTTTTTTGAACTTTTAGAATAAATATGTTTCTTAATTTTTTACATCACATTTTGTTAAATGTTATTCTTCTATTGAAAAATTCGAAAGTTTGTTTTGGAATGCTGATACTTGAGTGAATTCAAACTCTCGCAAGGACAGGCTATTAAACGGATTTAATAATGTGTGAGGTCTGTGCGGTTTAGTAAAAAAATCTTCATTTTTAAATTGTGCCCCAGTATTATTGTATTAAGAATTATGCTCTTCTTTGATCTATTTCAATCTTATGAAGTGCATACTATTATTCCCTTTTATTTTGGTTACTACCACATTAAAATTTGATAGATTTCAAGTTTGTTTAATAATTATATATATTTTATAAAATACTGGTGAATTGATTCGTCAGAAACTTTAAGACAATCAATACGTTTGGAATAATCATTTCCCCACTATAGATTTTTTATAATTGATTTCAAATCTAACTCTCTATTCACTTTTAGGTAAAATTACATTTATTTAATTATTCTAAACAGAACTAATTAATTTTCAGAACAAGAAAATAAATACATTTTTTTTGAGAAGTAAAATTGATTATGTAATGGTTTAATATTACATAATAAAAATCATAAGTAATTTTTCTTATTTTAACCTTAAAGCAATCAGATCTTTATATTATAGATTCTAAATTAAGATGATGTAGTTTAATTTAATTAATGGCTATTAATTGGTAATGGTAATAAATTTACTTTTCTATTGATTTCTCTTTTTTGGTAAGTTGGATAATTTATACAGTGAAAATACAATTTGTAATTTGGAGGTGCGAACAATTTTTCCAACTAACGGGAATTTTAGGTGATTTTGAAAAACGTATTAAATCTTTGAATGCCATATTTAAGGCATAGTTTTGTTTTCTATTTCAAAAGTTGCCATTCCATTTCCATTACCTCCTTAATTTTTTTTATAATATGTTTCTTTATTCTTGCATGCTCTTATGTACTTTTGTGTGAAACTTGTGTTTTAAAACCTTCATGTATCCCAATATCATTTTATTCCTCCACTAAAATTCCAAGCCGATCCCAGAGGTGGTTCGCTATATGCTAGATGATCATATATTTCCCATGTACTTAGCGCTACTCCATCTATAATTGAACAGATCAAGAAATATTATCCTAGTATTCTCTTTATTTTGTAGGGATTTGATCTTCTCTTGTGCCTTTTGGCTAATAGATTTTTTCATTCTCATAAGACTATCTCTTTATTCAATATCATTTTGCATTTTCTATACATAAGCATTTCATTTTATTTCTTATGTATTCTTTGGACATCAGAAAATAGTAGTATAGGAAATTCTTAAAAAAATGATCCTCCATTTCTGAATTATCTCTGAATTAATGTCTTCTGAATATTTTTGTCTTCACCTAATTACTTAAATATTCTTTTCTTTAAATCAAATTCTAATCTTCCAATAAGTTATTCGGAAAATTTTTGTTCAGACCAAGTACTCTTCTAAAGAATTTCACTTTATTATTTATGATTGCAGGATAGTTGATTTGCTTTAGGGACATAATGTAAGACAGCAATTTTTAATAATTGGGAGTAATCCTTTAGGGTAACATTCTTTTAACACCTTCTAGTGTGCTAAATTTTAAATAACCATATTCGCTACACTTGCATTTGATTTTCAAATTTGACACAGATATTCATACACATTAAAGAGGAAATTTAAGCTTTTCTATAATGTCTCCCTACCTTACAACATTCTATAAGTGTTTCTCATGAATTAGGTGTTTACATATAAAACTCTCGATCGAAATAACCAAAAGAATGATAAAAGCAACAGTTGTACTTCTCTTAAATTATTTTTATCCCTCAAGTCTATCCCATTTGATTTTTCTAAATTAAGTCTTCATAAATTGAATATAAAATCACATAAAAAATTAAATTGAGTATTAACTATAAATTAACTATAAATATCAGCTTCATAGAGTTATTCAATAAGGTGTAAAAAAGCTGTTAAAAGTTTACAAAAAATAATTCATTTTAGTTTTACTTCTGAAAAGATGATAAAAAGTATAATTTAAGAAATTTTATTAAAAAGGACTTTTATAGTTCTTATTTGTGATTTTGATATGAGTTTTAGTAAAAATCATAGTTAGAATTTTATTTTAAATCAGTTATTTAGATGACTAAAAAAAGGACAGTGGATCAAAAATTGCCTATTTAATATAATGAAATTAGATGGACTGATGATGGGGTGATAATCTGGAATTATTAGAAGGCAAAGTAAGATATTAAAATTTATATACATATAGGTATGAATAATTATTTATGGCTAATATAAGCAAAACGCAATTACATGCTTATATTGAATGATCGAAATGTAAATTGTGACTTTCTGAGTTTTCTTTTAGAAATATTAGTGTAATTTAACTGATGACTCTAAATTTTGACAGTGAAATGTAATTATATGGATGTAATATTGAAAATCTTTTATAAAAGAGTAAATAAATGGAATACCTAAAAATATCAATATAAATAAAAAAATTGGTTTAAAAAGTTATTAATAATATTTAAAAATAAATTAATTTAATGAAAGTGTTTACGTGTTAAAATATTGCGCATGAAGGAGAACCTATATAAGGATTTTGTTTAAATTTGGGATGTTAAGATTCAAGACCTCAATTCTGTCTATAATGTGAATTTGATTCTAAGAAACATTCTAATTGCAAGAAAGATCTAAAAAGATTTGGTTAAATCCAAAGTTATATCACAAAATTCAATTAGAATATACTCGATTTAGCAACATAATTGAATAAATCATTTGCATAAGTCAAAATAAAATATGAAGAATTCTCAAAATATATGGAGAATAAGAAAACATAATTAATTATGTTATCCGAATGTTTAAGTCAATAAGATTATTAATAAATGAAAGTCAATGTATCAGTGATAAAAGAATGGTATCAATATTTAAACAATTAAGAGGAGATTATGAAGTAGAATTAAATTGGTAAATTTTATATAAGTAATATTTATAGGAACTTAATTAGTTAGAATAAAAAAAATGATTTAGGCATTAGGATAATAATAAATTTTAGATATTAAACAAGATAATGAAAATGCACTTTCCTAAGGTATTCTAATGGTTTATAATAAATTAGGAATATAATTACTAAATTAATAGAAATGGCAGGAGGCTAATGAAAAAATTACTTAATCTATAAAAATATCAGAAAAATAATTATCGTTGGCAACATTGTTTAAAAGTAATTTGATTCTATTTTTTTAGGCATTTGTTTAATTGAAATGAACTAACCAGGATTAGGAATAATTATGAGGGATTAAGCGAAAAAGATGAATAATAACTTGTATAGAGATCTATTAGATTATTCAGATCAAGAATTAAGGAAAAATATTTATATACATCATTAATAAAATATAAAAATTTTAATTTAAAATAATCTAATTACTTTTCATTTTTCATAATTTAGTTGTTGTTATCACGTTTTTTCTTCATCGATTTTATCATCAATACAATCGTTATTTCTATATCCTTAGACAGAAAGTTATTCTTCAATTACTTCATACTTCCTAAATTTTTTCTATTCAATTCCTTTTTTAGTTCAATTTTCTTTATTTTTACTATTTTAGTTCAAAAAGGTTTTCTTTGATGACAGTGATATTTTATGATAAATTTTTTGTGAGTTTCATAATATTTCTATCTATAACTTTTTCATAAAAATATTACCTTTAAATTACAAAAATGCTTGGATCACAATCAATAGTTAGTAATACTTGTTTATTCAGTTCCACTGTTGATTCTACTAAACTAAAGAAAACATTATCTAAGATTTTCCATTGTCAACCGATGTGTTGTTTGGTTCTATGAGCTCATACTGTGCAACCAAGAATGGCTCCACCTGTGCTAAAGAGAAACCTTATGCATAAGGTTCAATCTAAGGCTAGATGTTTCTCGACCTTAAATAAGAAATGGAGAAACTCAATATTGTAAAATAAATATTTCTCATCTTATCCACCAACCCTGACGCTACTGAGGCATGATTTATTTAATATAAGACCCCTCCAAACAATAACATTGATTCTACATGGTTTTTAATTCTTTTAGCTGAGTTAGAAAAAGTTTAATAGAGAATTCAACAAAGAAATATAAAGGTTGTACTTGAAAGGAGCATGCAAAAACACTAACCATTTATACTAATTTACTCTATTTTTATTGAACCTATTTCTATCTTTCCAACAAACCTTAAGGACCATTAGACATCTATCAGTTCTAAACTATCATACGATCTGTTTTCAATAACTATATCATAGTTTCAAACGAGCCTTCGTTAATTACTCATTATCTATCCTTAGTAATCCTCTGCCGATTCAAACTTTTCAATGATCTAAACATTCTTAGAACATTTAATTAGACCTATATTCTTATATTATTGTAAATACTCATACTATATCTATTCCTGATTCTTAATAGTATTTCTCTTTCCTTTTCAATTTTAATTTATATAATTTCATCTCTTTATTCTTATTCTTATTCACATTTACTTACTTAAGTATATTATGGCCTTAACAAAGGCATCCTTGATAATAATCTAAGTCTAATCCGGAATCTATAAGATGCCCTCTTCTTTGAAACAAATTATATAACCAATAAATACTTTAAATTAAGGGTTCATAATGATAATTAAATTTTATATTAATTATCAATTAATTGATATTTCGTTTTAAATTATATTTTAAGTTTATACTATTTAAACTATGAATGGTAGTTAAAGTAATCTTAGTTTTGATTCTTTATTTATTGTTCTTTCCCAAACCGCCTAGGAATTTAGTATGTTGAATGGTTTGTTTTGCAGTTTTGTAATCTGGATACTTCTTTTAATATTGTAATAGAAAAAAAAATGGTTAGTTTAAATTTTTCAACTTATTGAAATTGTCAATCTGTTAATTATCTGCTTTTCTGAACAGATTATTGTAATCAAAAATTGCGATGAAACCTCTAATTTTAGGTAAATCAGATAATAATTTTATGATGTATCCCTTCAGTTACCTGTAAGTCTTGTAATCTTTCTGTTAGTAATTTGCGAGCCCATGATTATTAGAATTTCATTTGATTGGCACCCACGTTATTTTTTTTAATGCTAATTGTTGTAATTTACATGCAGAAGGAAATTTTTATAAAAGAGCTACAGATGTAACTAACTTTATTCATATTTCGCTATGTTGGACTTCCAAATCAGATAGTTGTAATACCTGATTATATGGACATGTATGAAAATTGTTCGAATTATCTTGGATATCAATTCCCTAAGATAAACAGGAGTTGGTAATAAGTTAGCTTAGGTTGAATTTCTATATAAAAGTAGGTTCTCTTTCAAAAAATTATGTGTATTAAGTTTATTATCAAAAATATTTAGATTGTTTTTGCGCTTTGGATAATGATGAATATCATGCTTAGTAAGTTACATAAGTTGATCATCCTCCTCTATTACGAATCCAGGTAAATTTTGCATATATAAAACCACAGATGGAGTATTTATTCTATTTAAGAATGATAATAGGTGAGAACTTTTAAATCTNATTTATATACATCATTAATAAAATATAAAAATTTTAATTTAAAATAATCTAATTACTTTTCATTTTTCATAATTTAGTTGTTGTTATCACGTTTTTTCTTCATCGATTTTATCATCAATACAATCGTTATTTCTATATCCTTAGACAGAAAGTTATTCTTCAATTACTTCATACTTCCTAAATTTTTTCTATTCAATTCCTTTTTTAGTTCAATTTTCTTTATTTTTACTATTTTAGTTCAAAAAGGTTTTCTTTGATGACAGTGATATTTTATGATAAATTTTTTGTGAGTTTCATAATATTTCTATCTATAACTTTTTCATAAAAATATTACCTTTAAATTACAAAAATGCTTGGATCACAATCAATAGTTAGTAATACTTGTTTATTCAGTTCCACTGTTGATTCTACTAAACTAAAGAAAACATTATCTAAGATTTTCCATTGTCAACCGATGTGTTGTTTGGTTCTATGAGCTCATACTGTGCAACCAAGAATGGCTCCACCTGTGCTAAAGAGAAACCTTATGCATAAGGTTCAATCTAAGGCTAGATGTTTCTCGACCTTAAATAAGAAATGGAGAAACTCAATATTGTAAAATAAATATTTCTCATCTTATCCACCAACCCTGACGCTACTGAGGCATGATTTATTTAATATAAGACCCCTCCAAACAATAACATTGATTCTACATGGTTTTTAATTCTTTTAGCTGAGTTAGAAAAAGTTTAATAGAGAATTCAACAAAGAAATATAAAGGTTGTACTTGAAAGGAGCATGCAAAAACACTAACCATTTATACTAATTTACTCTATTTTTATTGAACCTATTTCTATCTTTCCAACAAACCTTAAGGACCATTAGACATCTATCAGTTCTAAACTATCATACGATCTGTTTTCAATAACTATATCATAGTTTCAAACGAGCCTTCGTTAATTACTCATTATCTATCCTTAGTAATCCTCTGCCGATTCAAACTTTTCAATGATCTAAACATTCTTAGAACATTTAATTAGACCTATATTCTTATATTATTGTAAATACTCATACTATATCTATTCCTGATTCTTAATAGTATTTCTCTTTCCTTTTCAATTTTAATTTATATAATTTCATCTCTTTATTCTTATTCTTATTCACATTTACTTACTTAAGTATATTATGGCCTTAACAAAGGCATCCTTGATAATAATCTAAGTCTAATCCGGAATCTATAAGATGCCCTCTTCTTTGAAACAAATTATATAACCAATAAATACTTTAAATTAAGGGTTCATAATGATAATTAAATTTTATATTAATTATCAATTAATTGATATTTCGTTTTAAATTATATTTTAAGTTTATACTATTTAAACTATGAATGGTAGTTAAAGTAATCTTAGTTTTGATTCTTTATTTATTGTTCTTTCCCAAACCGCCTAGGAATTTAGTATGTTGAATGGTTTGTTTTGCAGTTTTGTAATCTGGATACTTCTTTTAATATTGTAATAGAAAAAAAAATGGTTAGTTTAAATTTTTCAACTTATTGAAATTGTCAATCTGTTAATTATCTGCTTTTCTGAACAGATTATTGTAATCAAAAATTGCGATGAAACCTCTAATTTTAGGTAAATCAGATAATAATTTTATGATGTATCCCTTCAGTTACCTGTAAGTCTTGTAATCTTTCTGTTAGTAATTTGCGAGCCCATGATTATTAGAATTTCATTTGATTGGCACCCACGTTATTTTTTTTAATGCTAATTGTTGTAATTTACATGCAGAAGGAAATTTTTATAAAAGAGCTACAGATGTAACTAACTTTATTCATATTTCGCTATGTTGGACTTCCAAATCAGATAGTTGTAATACCTGATTATATGGACATGTATGAAAATTGTTCGAATTATCTTGGATATCAATTCCCTAAGATAAACAGGAGTTGGTAATAAGTTAGCTTAGGTTGAATTTCTATATAAAAGTAGGTTCTCTTTCAAAAAATTATGTGTATTAAGTTTATTATCAAAAATATTTAGATTGTTTTTGCGCTTTGGATAATGATGAATATCATGCTTAGTAAGTTACATAAGTTGATCATCCTCCTCTATTACGAATCCAGGTAAATTTTGCATATATAAAACCACAGATGGAGTATTTATTCTATTTAAGAATGATAATAGGTGAGAACTTTTAAATCTAATATGATTTTTAGTATCAAAAAATTTTAATTTTTCCTAGTTAAAATATTAATTATTTTCCTATAAGTTCTATACATTCAGAGAGTTTAGATTATACTTGATGTTGAATCTTCCTAAATTTTAAGAACCAATAATACAAACTAATTACAAAAAATCCTAAAATAATGAATTGAGAATAATATTTATAATCACAAGTTCTGATCTTTCTCTCTCTTTACTCTTTATTAAAAAGGCATTAATAGTTTTTAAAGTTGACAATTTATTAAAATACTTATAAGTTCTGAAAAAAATATTTTGAAGAAAAAATGAATTGAAATTTAAAAATTTTCTAATTGCTAATAATCATTCCTAATACATTACTTTTGGGAACTAACAATTCTTGATTATATGAATACCTGAAAGCCATTCAAACACGATTAAGAAGAGGTGAACTCTTATAATAGTCCGGCAAAGTAATTTGGGCCTTTCAATTTGACAATAATACCAGGGCCCATAAGGATTGATTTGATTTCAAAAGGAATGTAGTTTTGTAATTTTGACTACTCTCCTTAGCATATTTAAAATAATGTTCCAGTATAATTACATTCGCTATAAAAGTTAACACAAGGGACAGCTAGCCTCAAAATAATGTCTCTTAATCCCCACGATTCTAATATTCATTTTATATTTTTACCATCCCAAAGATCTTAATCTAAATTATCTTTTAATTTAATTGTTAAATCAGTTCCTATTAGAGAAAATTTAAATGAAAGTGGTTCTAGAGAATCTTAATAATTCTCATTTCTGCAAGCAAATGCACCTTTACCAAATTGAATGATTAGATTTTCTAATAATCCATCATTCGCATAAATCTCAAATCCTTCAGCATCCCAAGAGTCTAATTTCCAAATACCAAATGAGAATTCCAATAATTTATTAGGGGGAATATTTGTAAAGGTTTTGCTTACTGTAGTTTTTTATCCATAAGGACCCATAAATAAACTTTTAGATTCTGAACCACACATTTCTAAAGTTGCACTACTTGTCCCAGCAATTGTAAAATCTGTATATCTACAATCAGCTGCATAATCAGTTATACAATTTTCATATATGACCGATTTTAGAAATAAAATTTTTAGAAAGGAAATTTAAAGTGCCATTTTAATATATTAAATCTAAATATAAAAATCAGTTTTCAATTAAACGAATGAAAGATAAATTTAGGTATCAAACAAAAATTAAGAAAAAGAATACATATTTACTCCTTCCTTATATTAAGATTAATTTTGTTTTAATTAATTATATTTAGAAGAATGCTATCAAATGAGTACCAAACTTTATGAATTAGTATTTAATTAAAAGATATAACTACAATATCTAAATGTTGCTGTTACATCTTTTTCTTTCTTTATTCTTTTTATTGATTACTTTTAGTGATTACTTTTATTGTTATATATTTTAAGCTATATATTAGAATTTTATTATCATGGTAAATAGAAAACACTAAATCAAATTCAGAAACAAATGCTATGTTGTCGAATGAATTAAGAATACAGAGATTTTATGAGAATAGATTAGTATTCTTAATATTATGTAGCAATTTTTGAAGAACTATATTGATAAAATATTCTCTATTAGGAGCTTTGTTTATTAATAAATCAATATTATAAATTAAGGTGTTATAATTTTGTAACTTATATATTATATTAAAGTTATACAATTTATTCTAAGCAAGGAAAGTATTATGCTAGGTCATATTATTTAATAATTTATTTATTTTAAAGAAATAAAACTTCTATATCCTAAGAAATAATTCAGAGATAATTTTAAATTTTACATAATTCTAATTAATTTTAATAATGCTCAATTAAAAAATCATCATTTTGTTTCTTAATATTTATTACAAAATTAATTCAACCAGTTGACGACTTTATATACTTTTGCAGATATTTGAATGTTTAAACTTGAGAAAGAATTTTATAGAAACATCCAAACTAAGCTTATAATTCAGAAGATAAGGATTACTTTTCAATCCATAAAAGAAATTAATATTTATTATCTATTTATATGAATATAATTGCAACATCATTTTTAGAATTATACTTTTACATAGTTTGTAAGACCCTAAAATATATAAATATTTGGGTCTAAATGTAGGATATAAAATGGAAACATATGATTTTAAGCCAAACTTGCCTTAATTTATGAAGTAATTTCAGAACAGTTAGTTAAACTTAAGTCATAGTTATTGCAAAATTTAAAAGGGTGCTGATGAATTTTGGTTAAAGAGGGATATTGTTTTATTAAGCCTTATTAGTAGTTATTCTTAAGAATAAAACTAAAAGATTCATGAAAAGAAATATCATTTTGAGGAAAGTATAGTGCATCAAACAATTTAACTAATTTTTGAGCTAGCAAAATATCTGGGATACAGAGAAAAAATAGCCCTTTTTTAAAGAGAAATTACTGATGAAAATATGCAAAACACTTGTTAAAGTAGATAATTCAATAGGTTTAATGATGGTGAAATCATTGGATATCTGATCTATTGTACAAAATTTTAAATTTATGAAAAGAAAGAGAAATCAGAAGAGAATAAGATAAATCAGTATTTATTGTTTAGAGCTTATATCCATCTTTTTGATTATAAAATTCTATTTAAACCATGATTAGTCTTTAAATATCCTTTAATTTTGGGTAAAAATAAATTTAATTTAATTTTACAATTAAACATTGTTAGAGGTAGAGGAGCATATTATGAAGAGAGCAAGATGGGATTAACATTTAAGAGTCCCACTTTCCAATTTAATACCCTTTTTATATATTCACCTTAATATTGAATTTGTCAGTCGCTTGATTCAATCCACTTTTCAATCCTTATATAATCTTATCCAATTTTTAATTTGTATTATTGGTTAGAAATAAGTTATGCTATCTAACCTTATGAGCAATGCATAATCTCAAACTCTAGATATCATTTTTATTTGTAATTAATGATATTTGTTATAAAACTTTAAAGCAGTCATAAAATGAGTATTATATCGACAATTATTTTATTATAGATTCTGGAATCGATATACTCCACTTTGTAACCTAAATCAAGTCCGATAGTGGGCATTTTTGACAAGATTATTTTAATTTTACAGTGTATTAGAATTTTAAGCTACTTAATTTTATATATTATGAATCTACTGATTATGGCAGGATGGCAATCTAAAATATTAGGTAATTTTTTTAGTGAAGATAATTTATAAAATTGTGAATGCATTTGGAATAAAATATAAAATAATTAGATTTAGGTAAATCTTAATTTAATAATAATTTGTTTGCTGCCTTATAAAAGGATTGGAATTCTTCCTTCTTCTCAACTTGGGTTAAAATAGATCAAATTTTACTGTGGATTAAGAGTTTAAATTCCTTGCTTAAAAATTAAAAATGCACTTTATAAAATTCTTCTTTGTAAAATTAATTAGTTTTACATTCCATCAGTTTCATTTGAAATTTTTTAATTAAGGTAGAGTTTGATAAAGAAAATTCCAATAAAGAGGTATAAGCTGTTTTGTTTTAAGGGAAATTATAATGTAAATATCATAAACTTTTTATTAAGAATCTAGTTCGCACTCATACCAAATCAAATTTTTTCAAGAATTAATTCGATTATTTGTCTCCAAGAATATAAATATTTATTTGCTTGTCTAATTTGAATGTCACTAGAGAATATAAGTTACTATGATTTTTAGATAGAAATATGATTATGAATATATTTAAAATAAGTCATAAATACTTGGAGAAAATAATAAAGATAAAAAAAATTATATTATCATTCAATAAAAAATGAAAAATGATCGCTTGTTTAGATATATTTAGAACCCTTAAATTATAATGCAAATCCCGTTGCTATACTAATTTTTATAATTTAATATTGATAGATATAAAGAAAATTGTCAGCTTTTACAACTGACTTGATTAATATTATTTCTTTTAATATTCAAAAATAATTGAAGTAGGATTACAAGTATAAATTGTTTAAGAATTGATAATTAATCTCCTCAGTACACTTGTAATGGAGAGAAAATGAGAAATAAATTTTGGACATAAGATAAGATAGATTAACAAAATAACATAGAATAAACTAGAATAGACTTTAAGTTATTTAATTGGGAGTAAATTCCATCCAAACTAAGTTGGAGATTTTGGAAATTAATACAATAATTTTTTAAATTGTTTGCCAAACTGTAAGAACACGTCTTAAATGTCGTTGGGTGAATTTCTAGTTTTCAATTTAAAAATTTAAATATATTTCGAAGGGTTTAAACAGATTTGACGGAAAGAAATTCATTTCTTTGAGAACAAATGCAATGTTGATGAATTTGGTGTAATGTGAATAACTAGAGGTAAGGTGATTGGCGATTTTTATATGAAGAGTAAGCTATGCATTTTATATCATTGGTAATTTCATAGTGTCATTGAAAAATATAACAATAATGGTCAAAAGATCGTTAATGAACAGATTGGAAATCATCATAATTCATTTACAAGGGAGGATCTCAAAATAGTAAACTAATAATGAAAATATTTTATAGTGGTGGAGGTTAATGTGATGAAGCATATTGGAGAATTATTTTAGTAAATTGGATTAATATAAGTGATGAATTTCTATTTTATCATCAATTAAGTCTTAAGGGGGCTGAAATCTTGTTTGTGAATAAAAATAGACATAAAATTGGTTAAATAATTTATGGTAATTGATATTGTTATTAATAATTTTAATATTTATTTAATATTGTTGTTTTTCTGATAATGTTTTGAATCAATATTTGATAGTATTTTAATTTATTTGAAAAAAGAAGAATTTTTTTTTCTCCAGAAGTCATTAAATGAAATACAAACTTGATTTAATATTCACACTTATTGATTCAATAAAAGAAAGTAAGTAACAATAATTTCAAAAGTTTAGATATCTGAGCTTATTAATGAATTGATCTATTATTTGAACAAGCTTTTTCTTTTGAAATGGATTATGAACGATTTTTAAGTAAATGCTAAACTGTTTTAATTATAAAAATCGTAATCAAATGCCATTCAGTTGATTTGAATTTGTGAAATTTGAAATCTAAAAGTACTGATATATGGTTTTCTTGAACTGCTCAAGTTTAAATAAATGATTAAAAAAATCTAAATAATAAAAAAATAGCAAGCACATTCCTTTTCTGTTTTGCTCTTTAAATAATGTTATTTTTTGAATGAAAATGTATCCCTTTAACCCATCACACCTGAAAAAATCAAAATCTTTAAAATAAAGCAATATTTCATCTTTAATATTGCTTACTGTTTGATTCTTTAAATAACTCTTCATAAATTTCTTGCTATTTAAAGAACAATGAAAATTTTGAACGTAATTTAAGCTTAACTCAGCAATTTCTTACTTCAAGATCAATTTTTATAGTGTAATATTTTAAAGATATCTTGTAGACTAGATTTAATATTCTGTCTAAAATGAGAACATAGTTTTTATAAATGAATATAGAAAGATATTTTTTCAGCCATGGAATAAAAAAAGAAAAGAAACTAAATTTATAAAAATAATTTTAATAAAGTTAAAAAATGTGATGAAATATCACAAAAGTTAATAAAAAAGGCAAAAATTAATTTAAGTAAACTATGAAATTATTATGTAGAAAAACAAGGAAATTAATTAAGTTGAAGATGAATAGAAGTAATCAGGATAATAATTGATGATGTTTAAGTAAGTTCAATTTAATTTCATTGATGAAAACTAGATTTTATAAAGAATGATCTGACTTTTCTGTATTTCTTAGAGAATCATAGTAATTCAGCTTTAATTAATCTGAAACTGTGTTGGTATTATTTGGTTATCAAGAATTAATATTTTTGGAAAAAGGATTGTAAAGGAAAATGGGACTCTAAAGAATGGATGAATGTTAGGATTATAGCAAGGATTGTAAATCTGTTTCTGATGGATCTAAATGCTAAGACCTCTAATCAATTTGAGAATGGTATGAATGTAAAACCTTAAATTGTACTACTTCAAAATGTTCAACTTACCAATAATCACGTGATGGAGCTAAAATTACCTAATCTAGAAAAAGATTATTCAAGTTATCAGAATCCTCAAACATTTATAATATTTGATACTTTTTAAATAGATTAAATTTCCTAGATTTTTAAATATCAATAGAGCTGATTACGATTTTATATTATGAATTGCAATATAGCTTGTTTTCATAATCATCACAGAAAGGAAATTAAATGTATTAGAAGTGTTTAACTTAACCTAACAAATACTTAATTAATTGCAACTGATAATAAATTGTTTTAGTCTTTGTAATTAAATATGTAATTATAACAAATTGTTTTATTGCTAATACACACGCCTGAGATATTTAGTATGTTAATTTTAACCTTAAAATTCATTTATGAATTATTATAGCATATTTTGGATCTTGAATTAGCTTATTTAAATGAATGCTTTATTCTTAATTGATACTATTTACTCAAAACTTTGAAGCTATTGCAATTAATCATCTATTGTATTAAAACCAAATTCAAATTGGGAAAACCGTCAGGAATTTTTAAATTAAAACACTATAATAATAAATGAAATAATTCGTATTCTATTATTTTTTATAAAGTATTAAATACTTGGAAATTATAAACTAACTAAAAAATCAAGACGAATTCCAAGAGAGAAGGAAGAACGAATTACATTTATAGTAAGCATAATGAAAAAGGGGATGTATAAATAGAAGAGAACTTTAATTAAAGAGTAAAAATGTTAGTATCTCATATGAGTGAACAAAGAATAACGGAAATGAGAATGTGGAAGAGAAAATAAATGATATAATATCTCTTAAAGATAAAAATAAATAGATTAAGTGAAACACTAGAAAAACTATGGTTCCGCAATTTAGATAAATCCAGGATTCTGAATTCAAATAGCTAAATTAGTATTAAATATAGATTTGTTAGAGAATACTCTATTATAATGAGTTTGTTTTGAAATTTTTAGGAACAACGAACATATTAGAAACAGTGCTTTGAGAATTTTTCTAACAATTTAGAAAATCTATAAATACTAGGTGTAATAATTTAAGGTTTGATTTCTAAGCTAAATTCAAAATTCTAAAAAGTGTTAATATGTTTTGGAGATCTATCATTCATATTATTTATTTGATTTTTAATCTTGAATAGAAAATTATTCGATTAAGTCTTTTTCCAGCATTAACAGTTACTAATAGCTTAACGTTAGATGAATAAGCAATTGCATTTATAGTACTAGTATACCTTTTTAGTTTATCAAGGGCTTTTCTCATTTATTATCAAAGAGAATGTTATATTTTTTGAATAATCTAAATCTTATAATTGAAACTAAATCCTTTCATCATCCTATTTTTAATTCTTTTGCAAACTCACTTACACTAATATGGTTGTTCAATACCTGTAAGAAAATTTATTTTGGATTAATCGAAAAATACATGCTTAACTTTTGAAATTGTCTGAGTTTAATTATTCATTTAATAATTCTTCCTTATATATACTATTAAATTTATTAGAAGAGCAAAAGTTTTATTCTTAATTATTTTAGCTTTTGAACTACAATCTTCTATACCACATCTCTTTATAAGCAATTTAATAATTATATCATCTTAATTTTCAACATCCTACTGGGGTCTTATCCCATCTTAATTATTTAATACCTTTAAATATTAGCATCTATTTATCTCCTGATAACATTTATTCTTTAATCGTCTACTCAAAACTAATATATATAATTATAAATTAATGTAATCAAATCTTCAGAAATTTATACTCAAATACCCTTCATTCTATCAATTAAGAACAAATACTACTAAATTGTTTCTTAAATCAATATCTACTTGATAGAGGCCTGGATGAAACTGTTCTCCCATTATTAAATTCAAATATTGATTATCTAATATATTAAATATTTAATAAGATTTGAAATTATCAAATATACTAAAATATTCATACAATTTCAAACCATTTAATATTGTTTTTATAATTGTCCCAAGAAGTGACATCTACTATTCTTAAACTCNTCAACTTACCAATAATCACGTGATGGAGCTAAAATTACCTAATCTAGAAAAAGATTATTCAAGTTATCAGAATCCTCAAACATTTATAATATTTGATACTTTTTAAATAGATTAAATTTCCTAGATTTTTAAATATCAATAGAGCTGATTACGATTTTATATTATGAATTGCAATATAGCTTGTTTTCATAATCATCACAGAAAGGAAATTAAATGTATTAGAAGTGTTTAACTTAACCTAACAAATACTTAATTAATTGCAACTGATAATAAATTGTTTTAGTCTTTGTAATTAAATATGTAATTATAACAAATTGTTTTATTGCTAATAGTATGTTAATTTTAACCTTAAAATTCATTTATGAATTATTATAGCATATTTTGGATCTTGAATTAGCTTATTTAAATGAATGCTTTATTCTTAATTGATACTATTTACTCAAAACTTTGAAGCTATTGCAATTAATCATCTATTGTATTAAAACCAAATTCAAATTGGGAAAACCGTCAGGAATTTTTAAATTAAAACACTATAATAATAAATGAAATAATTCGTATTCTATTATTTTTTATAAAGTATTAAATACTTGGAAATTATAAACTAACTAAAAAATCAAGACGAATTCCAAGAGAGAAGGAAGAACGAATTACATTTATAGTAAGCATAATGAAAAAGGGGATGTATAAATAGAAGAGAACTTTAATTAAAGAGTAAAAATGTTAGTATCTCATATGAGTGAACAAAGAATAACGGAAATGAGAATGTGGAAGAGAAAATAAATGATATAATATCTCTTAAAGATAAAAATAAATAGATTAAGTGAAACACTAGAAAAACTATGGTTCCGCAATTTAGATAAATCCAGGATTCTGAATTCAAATAGCTAAATTAGTATTAAATATAGATTTGTTAGAGAATACTCTATTATAATGAGTTTGTTTTGAAATTTTTAGGAACAACGAACATATTAGAAACAGTGCTTTGAGAATTTTTCTAACAATTTAGAAAATCTATAAATACTAGGTGTAATAATTTAAGGTTTGATTTCTAAGCTAAATTCAAAATTCTAAAAAGTGTTAATATGTTTTGGAGATCTATCATTCATATTATTTATTTGATTTTTAATCTTGAATAGAAAATTATTCGATTAAGTCTTTTTCCAGCATTAACAGTTACTAATAGCTTAACGTTAGATGAATAAGCAATTGCATTTATAGTACTAGTATACCTTTTTAGTTTATCAAGGGCTTTTCTCATTTATTATCAAAGAGAATGTTATATTTTTTGAATAATCTAAATCTTATAATTGAAACTAAATCCTTTCATCATCCTATTTTTAATTCTTTTGCAAACTCACTTACACTAATATGGTTGTTCAATACCTGTAAGAAAATTTATTTTGGATTAATCGAAAAATACATGCTTAACTTTTGAAATTGTCTGAGTTTAATTATTCATTTAATAATTCTTCCTTATATATACTATTAAATTTATTAGAAGAGCAAAAGTTTTATTCTTAATTATTTTAGCTTTTGAACTACAATCTTCTATACCACATCTCTTTATAAGCAATTTAATAATTATATCATCTTAATTTTCAACATCCTACTGGGGTCTTATCCCATCTTAATTATTTAATACCTTTAAATATTAGCATCTATTTATCTCCTGATAACATTTATTCTTTAATCGTCTACTCAAAACTAATATATATAATTATAAATTAATGTAATCAAATCTTCAGAAATTTATACTCAAATACCCTTCATTCTATCAATTAAGAACAAATACTACTAAATTGTTTCTTAAATCAATATCTACTTGATAGAGGCCTGGATGAAACTGTTCTCCCATTATTAAATTCAAATATTGATTATCTAATATATTAAATATTTAATAAGATTTGAAATTATCAAATATACTAAAATATTCATACAATTTCAAACCATTTAATATTGTTTTTATAATTGTCCCAAGAAGTGACATCTACTATTCTTAAACTCATTAAATCAATATCAATTTTTCCATAACCCGATTATAACCTACCTTTAATATCTATTGCTATATCATAAATTTAAAAAAAAGTCTTCGACTCTTTGGGGCTTTAAATGAAAACAAGATAAACTGAGTTTCTTCCTTCAATTAGGATATTTTTCTATATTTTTTTAAACTGTTCGAATAATTCTACCATTTCTAGTCTGTTAAGTTAGGTATATTTACTACTCACTAAAAGTAATTTGTATAAAAAAAATCAAAATAAACCCTCTAACTCTTTCTTTACCACTTAATTTTAAATTTGCAAAATCAAAAATATATTAGGTCTAACTTGCTACTACTAACTTATTCTGCTAAAATATATATTCTTAAAATTGAAAATAAACTGTTTAGATGTTAATAATAAAATTTGCTTTTAATTTAGCATCAATTGAATATTTTGATATGGTGTGATCTTCATTTACTAAGTAAATTTCTAGAAATATATTTTTATTTCTGTACTCAAAGTATCACATTCTATTCACTTAAATAAATATGATAACGAATATTATAAAACCATTCCTTTTTATCATAAGAACCTCCACCTCTTAAAATATAGATAATGCATATAAACTAGAGTAAATGAATTTTAGACAGAATCCGACAAATGATATCACTACTATCAGTTTTTGTCCTTATTGATAAACCCCACTATAAAAAAGATCCATTATTTTCAAACTCAATCCAATTCCCAAATTCTTTTCCTCCCCTTCATAATCACAAGATCCTCCACGATAAAAATTATGGTATCTGGAATTATAAAATGAATATTTATTGTAATTGATTGAAAGATTCTATCTTCCAATTTTTTTCCATTTTATACCTCTAGCCATATACAAATTTATATACCACCACCTTTATTTCAATATACTACATTACCAGAAAATTTTGTAAAGATTTGAATAATATTCAATAGTCCATAAACCAACCTTATCTATTGTCTTTCTTATTTTCACCCATAAAAAGAAATAAATTATACCTCAAACTCTAACTATTTTCCAATTTAAATCCATCTTAAAATACCCACATATTTCATGAAGCCCTCGATATTATTATTAAACAATCTTTCCGAATAGGTTATATTCCATCTACCTTCCTCTATCCATAAGCCCACTTTCTTTTAATTCTTCGTTAACCGTCTTTCGATTCGATGTGCTTGAATACATCTAGATTCCTAATTATTTCTGACCTAATTATCAAATTATAATTAATACACCTTTTATTAATGTCAATTATATGTTTAGAGAAATTCTCTATAGCATATATACTAAATTTCATTAAACTTACATTATGTATTTCAAAATTTAGTTTTCTAATAGACCTCGTCAAAACCAGCATAAACTTCCTTTTTGCTATTAGCTAAAACTCTGGAAATTATTATTTGATAATTTCTATGAATTTTTCTCTTTCTGATTACAACAACAACAAATTAGCATATTATAATTAATTAAAGAAATGGAATTTTAATTTATTCCAGTTATTTAATTCATTTCTCAATAAAATATTTAGTAGAATCCCAAAATCTGAAAAAATTATTCTGATGGTGATAGCTATGACTACATTAAAGTTCAAATAAGCAGCATCTTAGACTTCAATACTATCTGATATTCTTAAGAAGCATTTTCTTAAGTCATTCCATATTCCCATTAGCAGAATATCAGTTTATTTAAATAAGGGTGGAAATGCGAATGTTTTTAATTATTATGTATTTAGTTCAAAAATTTTCGCTTTGAGTCTTAGTTAATTAAGAATCATTTATAATTGAGTAATTACTTCATATCTCCTCCATCTTACTACTAAGATTCACAACATAATTTTCTTTAACATGTATGAATGTGCAACTTTAATTTTATATCGAATATTACTAAATTTTAGTATTTTATAGTCACAAAAATATATTTATCATTTTGTAAAAAGTTGACATTGGACAATAGATTCAAAATTGATTCACATACCCAAACTTTTATTTTTCATATACTTTAGAGCATAGAAATTCTACCTCCTTTCTTTTGATAATAATTATTTGAACATATATAATTTTTAAGATGAATATTTATGTTAGTTAATAAATCAGCTGTTCATTGGATTAGCCATATTTTTCAAATTGTTGTTATTGAAAGGGTTGGTGCTATTTGATTTTATAATGAAAGGTTAAAATGCTTGTGGTTACCAATTTTCAGGCTGCAAGATTGGTTCTTAATAATCTTATGGAAGAACTTCTAACAAAGTAGTGGGTACTTATACAATTGGCTTTGAACTACAGCATGTACAACCTGTAAGTATTTCAAAAATATACCTTCAAAATTTGGGTTTATTTTCACATGGTATGAGAAATTCACAAGATTACCAGCTGTTGAAGGTGTGAGAACAATCGCTGGATGTTTAGCATTAATCAATTGCAATGAACATCCAGTTGATGCAGATGATTATAGTTTCGTTCCTTTTTATATTCCATTCTGTGAAAAGGAGTTTATTTTAAATTCTACCCTGTATTAAGAACCAGAATTAGATCTGATGTTTAGTCTACTCATTATAATCACATCAACATTTCTTATGTTAAGCTTACAATCTGAATTATCTATGTCATACGCTATTTAAATATATTCTCCTGGTTAGTATAAATTTTTGTCTACTTTTGCAATTATTGAACAAGACTATATTTAAAATCATGTTTACTCCTTATTTTTTACAGCACCAGGTCGACAGATTAGCAGTCTCTTTTTCTTAAGAAACTTATAATATTTCTTTAATTGGTTCTCTAATGATTATTTCTTATTCATTCTTGATATCATTAATTGATTTAGAGGTCGATATTACTTGAACCTTAATTTTGTAGCCAACACTTGCCAGAAGGCCATCTGAATAATAAAACGATCCAGGCAGATCTGATGGAAGATCTAATTAAAAAGGGAAGACAAATTGTCCAATCATTAGCTTTTCGTCTAAAAATGTATTTATAACAACAGTGTCTTCATAGAATACATTTTTCCCATAATGTGTAGTACTGTTTTTCCCAGAACCAGTTTACCAGCGAGTTTTCTCTTTTCCAACTATTGAAAATTGAACGACATTTCCATGATAACCTGATTTTATTATGTGAAGGTATATATTTCCTAAAATGGTAGAAAAATTACCTTTCACAACATCTCCAGCAAAGTAAATAGATTTTTCTGTCCTAACCATAATGCCTCCAAATTCTGATCCTTGTTTGTTACCCATAAAATGTTAATGATATAATTAATTACAGTTTCAGAATTAATCACAATATAAATACTCAGAAGATTGAGTTCATTGATTCTAAATATGGAATTAAAGCTGAAGTTCTAACTTTTTATTTTACAATAATAGAATGCATTTAAATGTTAAAGATTATATAATCCCGTTATCGCTAAAATTTTATCATTAATTTCCAAATTATTTTTTAGCAAGATCAAACACTTTTAGATCTTTTAATGAATTAATTAAATAACTAACAAAACTCTAAGATTAATAATAATTGTTATAACATAGAAATCTCAATGAATCTTGATTATTAATAATACCCTTAGGATTATGAAATCCCATGTTTAAAGAAAAGTAGACACTTATTAAATAGGATGCTTATGGCAATATATTAAGAAAATTAATAAATATTGGAACATATATAAGAGACAAATATCATTAATAAATAAATGAAATTATGACTATAAATGACATAGGCTATTTTAGTAAAGAAACATCTAAAATACAAAAGGAGTTTGTTTCAGTCAGAGATTCACTTATTTAGAGTATCAAAGGATTGGTCGAAAATTACAATGAATATTAAAAAAATTACATTTTAAGAAAAGCCTTTTTAGAGAAATAAATGAAGTCCAGGATAATTAATATATATTTATAATGAAAAAAAGACCAGCGATATGTTGTCAGAGTGGCAATAAATAAAGCATTTCTAACATAAAATAATATAGTTGAATTATCTTCAAATTCAATTTTTTTAATACTCTTGATATTATAGATCCACTGAAAAATTGCTCAAAATAATTCAACAGAAATTCAGAACAATACTATTGTTGATAAGCATTTTTTAAATCTACAAGCGAGTGCATCATAAACAGTTATTTGAATATCTTCTTCTTAAAAAATATATTGAAAATGTCTCCGAGAAACTAAAAAGTATAATTAAGCAATATTGTTATGATAAAGTAAGTTAGCCAGTTTTTTCTATGGAAGTTCAAAAAGCTAATAGATTATTGTATTTTTTTAAATTTTATAAATTATTTAATTATTTTGAAATATTATACGGAATCTGGAATTTTGCTTAATCTAAATAAAAAAATGGCTAATAAATAAATTTTGTAGATGATAGGAATCAAAGTACCAATAACATACAATCCAGTAAAGATAAAATAATGAATCCACAGTTAGTAAACTTGAGATCCATGTATCAACGATAAATCTCCTTGAATATAATAGTTATTGGCTGCTCTTTTAAAATAAAGGAATTTTATCCTATTTGTTTAAAAATAACACCCAAGTCCTCTAATATTATTTTTATCACACTCTTCACATTGATTGAAAGTAATAATTAAAGTTTAAGGGTATAAAACATTGATAAATTTGAGAGATGATTACTGCTAAAGGGCATCTAGCATTCCCCAAAATGAAAGTGCATTTCCTAATATAATTACAATAATTGATAAAACATATATTGATAGAAAAGATACTTTACTAACAAAATAAATAGTTTGAGCTATTTCAACCGATTAAGCATTGAGATAATTAGGTTAATATCATTACAAAAATTGACCGTACTTACTAAAGGTGCTAGATTATCATTGTATAATTATTCAATTAAATTTGACTGTTAATATAGGATACTAAACTTAATTAGTAAATATCTCAATTTATAAAATGTATTCTACATTTTATGTAATATTATACTAAGCAGAATAAAATTCTGTAATGATAATATTATAATAAGTTCCATTTAAATCCATAATTGAGAGTTCTATAGCATCTTAATAATCAATATTACAAAGTAATTAAACATCTTAACTAGCATATTAATATTAATTGTTCTGCTGGATAAATTCACACATAAGCTAAGGATACAGTGAAATAAAACTAGGTAAGAATACTTATATTCTGAGCCACATTGAGTTATTATGTTGGATGGATCAATGTTTAGGAAATTCCAATTTAAGCTCATATAACATTTTACTATCAGATCCAGACAGAGTAGCATCTGTAAATGCTGAATAAACTAAGGTTTTAAGGGCTACTATTATATAAGAGGATAAAAATCAAGAGCATTTATTTACAAGAAAGGATTAAATAAAAGTTGTGTTAATTAATAGAATTTATAACATATTTTTAAAATGGATTTCTCAATTTTAATTAAATGCGAATAAATTATGTTTTATGGAAAGATACAAAATTTTAATCGATTTTTATTTCAACCAGGTAAGTATTACTTTTGATGAAGAATAAGGTAAGTAATTCATAAAATCAAGCTTGCATAATACCATCTCAA
The DNA here is from genome assembly GCA_905182995.1 of Paramecium octaurelia. Taxonomy (NCBI): domain Eukaryota; phylum Ciliophora; class Oligohymenophorea; order Peniculida; family Parameciidae; genus Paramecium; species Paramecium octaurelia. Next base: position 140,243 of record CAJJDP010000033.1, read on the forward strand.
ATTTTAATCTTAATCTTAATATAACTAATTAAAATAATATCAAAATTTTAAGATTAAAAGAAATAAGTTTTGGATTTTTTCTGAGGAACATCATTGAATAGAATCAATTTAGTTTGTTATGGAGATTAGGCAAATATATTCAAAAGTTAGTATCTTAATAACTATATTATTAATATCTCATGCTAAAATATAATCAATTAAAAATTATTGAGTTAATCATAAGACTAAATTTTGATATAACAATAAAATTAATATGAAATTAATCAAATTATAGAATAGATTTATCAAATAAATGATAAAGTAAGCACTGCTAAAATAATTAGTAATTAATTTTAGTGTAAAAATTCAAATTTTGAAAATATATTGAACTAAACTAGTGTAATCCTAGAAACTTAAAAACATTTTCAAACTATGTAATATTTAACTCTAAAATGACAGCAAAGATAATTTTGGTTATATTAATTTTAATTTTTTAACAGTAATTTAGATTTGAAGTTTGTTGATTCAAATCTTAAAAAAGTATCTCCAAATTTTAAAATCAAAATGCATCTAAGATAAAATGATATATTGCTGTATAAAAGATGTGTAATCCCCAGAGCTCGAGTAAGTTATTACTTTATATTAACAATTCAATTTAACTACCTTAAGCATAATTAAGCAGCGAGGCAAGTCACATGCAGATGTATTACACCTCTTTTTCATTCTATAAGGCAAAGTACATTGAAATTATAATTGGGAATAGAAAAATATTTAAAATAAAAGTGAGGCCTTAAGAATCCTATGATCACCAAGGAGTTATTGTAGGAGTATATAATTAGCCGACTAGGATAAAATCAAATCAGGTACAGATAGATGGAATAGATTGTTATCTCAGATTCTAACTCCTCCAGATGTTGATAGTATTTATATGCTAATGATCGATCATTAAGAATTACTGTTTTAAGTAGAAGCGCGAGACTGAAATTGAGCTTTTCGAAAATTTGTGTTTTTTAAGAAGAATAATCTCAAAGGCAGAAAAACTTCAAAGTTAAGAAGTTATAAAAAGAAAACCTCATTTTATCAATGGATTTGAGGAAGGCTTGAGAAGCATGTCGTGAAATATTGATGCACCAACTACCTAAAACTTTATTTAAAGTTTATTTTGGAATATACAGAGATAATCAGTGTAATGAAATGAAAATCTAAAAGAAAATAAGGAAGGAGCATTATGTGATAAGGCTGCAAAGGGTTGGGGACTCTAATAATTGACAGAGGAATAAGAAGTCATCAACAAAGGGACAGCAGAATTATGAACGATACCTTAATATATACTATGTAGACTTGTACATAAAGGATTAAATGAGTCAAAAAGGACTAAGGAAAGATTAAAATTGCTTATCAAGAAGGAATTTCAACCAAGAAGATTTATTAGAAGTCTTAATTTTGAGTGGAGTTGATGTAATTTTTGAGATTATTTTATTTCAATAATAACAATTTTCAGTAATTTAATTATTATTAGACTCAAATTCTTTAAATTCATTTATGCTAAATTTTTGTGTTTCTGGATAAAGGGATATTTGATATCGTCTAAATTTTATACAAACATTGTTATTTCTCTAGTATATTTGCCAATACACTTTGAATACCACCTTTTGTTAATTCTATTCAGTGATCTTTTCTGCTTTTTGGCATCCCAAGACAGGATGAAACTCACGACCATTCACTTAGCATAATATAGGAAATTCAATCATATCACACTCTTTATTTCTTTTAAATTAATTAATCTTTTATTTAACAATCACCCCAACAACACTTTTTAATCATCAACTTGACTCTTGCTCTTCTATTTATAAGAAATGAATATAAGAAGTCCTACAATTAGTACACCTAACTTAATAAGGATTATGGCTCATCATCATCAGGATCTTATAGTTTACCTTAAAAATTCAAAATATACTTTTTCCTTATTTTGAGTTTTGAAAACTCAAATTACTAGGAAAAAAATAAGAAAAATACAAATTTATAAACTAAGAAAGCTTTTTTGAGTATTTTTTGTTTACAAATTAAAATTTTTTGAATTAGTTTGATGCTAAGGATTACATATTTTTTTGGGTAACCTTTACAATTTTTAAAATTCATTAGCATCATGCATATTTATATTTCTTTCAAATTTAAATTGATGAATTTTTGAGGAACTATTATTTGATGGTTTATTTATTATTCAATTTTATAAAATAATTAATTAGAATTATTTTTTTTTTAAGTTGGATTGATTAATTGATTATTAAAACCAACAAATATAAAAACTGGTAAATGCTTTTCTCTGATAAATAAAAAATAAATTTATATTATATAAACTATGCTAAATTAGTCTTAAGATCCTAACTAAAACTAAAAGGAAGTAATTCAAATTTTAAATATTTTTCATTTATAATCAAAAGTAATTTGACAATATTTTCTTTTAATTGTACATTCGAAAATATATAAATTTAATTTAAAGACCGCATTTCGAAAACCATAACAATATCAAATATTATGTACTCAAAAACTCATTTTTATTAGTCCATATGAACAATTCAATATCAAATATAGAGAAAAGATCAGTGATATAATTAAAATAGTTAATAATAATATATTTTGAATTGCATCAACTGAATCTAGTGTGACTTAAAACTCATAATGTAATAGTAATGATATTTTTTCATTTTCAAAAATGACAATCTATTAGATAATATTTTTTATTTCAAATTAATAACAATTTAGAATTCTTATTTTAAATTGAATTCAATAATATCTCTAAAATATATAAGGCGAGGTTGGAATTAATAATTTATTGAGATCATTATAACTATAAAAAGAAATTTATGAGCGATGCTAGTCTATGAAATAAAAATATTCAGACTTTCATAAAATTATTCTACTATAATATTGGAGAATAAACCATAACAGAGTCCAAAAAATATGTGATTAGCTTAAATTGAAATGTGCCATGTAATCTTTTAATTCAAAATTATTTCCAAATCATTATTGTTTAATATAAATAGATGGTTAGAGCTTTGATGTGCTTAAATTACATTATAGATAATTACAAAATTATACTGTTAATGTATAAAAATTCTGTTTCGAGTGCGACAATTCTTACTGCAGTATTATTCAAATGACAATTAAGCATTGCTATTATTAATTAAATTTTCTGCAATTATATTTAATTTTATTCAATAATTATAAATTTTACTTAGCAAGTTTTGAAAAGTATGTTCAAATACTCTTGAAATTATTAATCTTTAAAATTTTAATGTAGTTATTTAACATTTATGAATGTTTAAAATCAACCTAAGAAAGTTCTGATTTGTACTTATCTAATATGAATTTGGTAATATAAATACTGTAATTAAGAAACATTACCCGTATTTTGTAAGTACTTATAGATCTATATTTGAGTATCTACATATATAAATTCTTTCAATGTATGGAATACTAGAATTGATTTTATTTAGTAAGATATTGTAATCTATCAACAATTATAATTATTACCCAGTAAACTCAAATATTGCCCAAATAGAAGCAACTAGATAAAAAACAAAAATTGATTCTTCTGAATATTTTATAAAATGTCTTTTTTACAAAATTCAAATTGATTTTAAGTAATTTCTTTTTCTACCCTTAATAGTGTTTTATTCTATGTATCTACAGAATATAATTATACAAATTTATAAGACCTACAAAAGAGTAAAAGGTTTAGAGGTTGCCAATAAAAGAGTTCATCATAATATGGCTCTGCCTCTGTTAATTTATCAACTTTGAATAGCATTTCATTATTAAATTCATCACTATTAGTTAATAGAATTTGATAGAATTATACTAGGAACTTGGATTTTTTTTAATATACAAAGGATAAATCCGATTCACATATAATTTTTGATCTATCAAAACGTAATACTCTATTTTCAACTTTTGCATGAACAATTCCAAACTTGAAATAATTCCCTTTAAAAAAGACATTCCTTTCAACTTTAGATCATTAATGATTCTAGTAGTTTTAAAATATCAAATGCAAAGATGGACTTTATTGTTAATTTAATATGGATTCAATTTTACTTGTCTCTAGTTAAAAAATGTCATTTAAGTCCAAAAAAATGATAGGAATATAATTATCTGTAAATGGCCTCGCTGTTCATCAAAAATTTACCCTTATTAATTATTAAATCTAAGAACTCTAAGGTCAAATAATTTTTATGGCAGGAGGATTCATATGTTGAATGGAATAATAGCTCTGTAAAATTGGAGTTACAGGTACCTTAAAGCTCTAGAAGATATGGGGAAAGGTAAGAAACGATAAATCCTTAATTATTGTAATATTTCATGATGAAATAATTGAACCTTCCATAAGTTCCTAGACTCAAATATGTTATTTTGAATCGCTCTGTTTAGCTATAATATCCGTCCATTTTAGCTAGCTGTGTAGACTACTAGCCCTTACATGTAAAATTTTATCTAAAGAATTAATTGCTATTTTTCTAGGTTTTACACGGAAAAGACCATTAGTTTAACTATTTTTTAACTGTCCCTATAATTATTGATGAATTAAATTAATAACAAATAATAAGCCAGTGCCATTTTTGAGCAAAAGTTGTTAATGATCTGAAATATTGATAAAATCAAAATCAGAGGATTGAAAAAGTAACTCAAAATATCAAAAGAGATAATAGATGACAAATTTAACATTTAGTCAAGTTCGAGATTCGAATTTGATATTTTTTGGATTTACGAAAAAATCTTACAAAAAATTGACTCTATGTGTAGTTTTAACAATCTTTGATGCGAAAGGGAAATGGTTTTTCCATACAATAAATTTCATCCCAATTATGAATTTTGCAAAGCTAAGTTTCATATACCTAATCACTGAATTTTTGTTTAAATGATTTGAACAAATGCTTAAAAAAATTGATTTATAATAATAATAAGTTGATAATTTTTTCGATTAGTAAATAAATAAAAAATGTTNTATAAATAAAATGAAAAAAAGATAACTTGAAAGATATATAGAGGATAATTTAGTAATGAATGGGAAATATATCGAAATTTGTGAAAATGAACTCTTATATGAGTATCTAGAGTTGAATTTAAAATAATATCTACAGTTTAAAGGTAATTTAGATTATTAAGGCTTTAAAAAAATAAGTCGTTTGGTTAGAAAATACCTTACCACATAAATAGTCACAAAAATATTTTTTATACAAAATTTGAATTTTTAGTGTAAATCCGATTCACATATAATTTTTGATCTATCAAAACGTAATACTCTATTTTCAACTTTTGCATGAACAATTCCAAACTTGAAATAATTCCCTTTAAAAAAGACATTCCTTTCAACTTTAGATCATTAATGATTCTAGTAGTTTTAAAATATCAAATGCAAAGATGGACTTTATTGTTAATTTAATATGGATTCAATTTTACTTGTCTCTAGTTAAAAAATGTCATTTAAGTCCAAAAAAATGATAGGAATATAATTATCTGTAAATGGCCTCGCTGTTCATCAAAAATTTACCCTTATTAATTATTAAATCTAAGAACTCTAAGGTCAAATAATTTTTATGGCAGGAGGATTCATATGTTGAATGGAATAATAGCTCTGTAAAATTGGAGTTACAGGTACCTTAAAGCTCTAGAAGATATGGGGAAAGGTAAGAAACGATAAATCCTTAATTATTGTAATATTTCATGATGAAATAATTGAACCTTCCATAAGTTCCTAGACTCAAATATGTTATTTTGAATCGCTCTGTTTAGCTATAATATCCGTCCATTTTAGCTAGCTGTGTAGACTACTAGCCCTTACATGTAAAATTTTATCTAAAGAATTAATTGCTATTTTTCTAGGTTTTACACGGAAAAGACCATTAGTTTAACTATTTTTTAACTGTCCCTATAATTATTGATGAATTAAATTAATAACAAATAATAAGCCAGTGCCATTTTTGAGCAAAAGTTGTTAATGATCTGAAATATTGATAAAATCAAAATCAGAGGATTGAAAAAGTAACTCAAAATATCAAAAGAGATAATAGATGACAAATTTAACATTTAGTCAAGTTCGAGATTCGAATTTGATATTTTTTGGATTTACGAAAAAATCTTACAAAAAATTGACTCTATGTGTAGTTTTAACAATCTTTGATGCGAAAGGGAAATGGTTTTTCCATACAATAAATTTCATCCCAATTATGAATTTTGCAAAGCTAAGTTTCATATACCTAATCACTGAATTTTTGTTTAAATGATTTGAACAAATGCTTAAAAAAATTGATTTATAATAATAATAAGTTGATAATTTTTTCGATTAGTAAATAAATAAAAAATGTTGATTCTAATTATTAAGATTAAAAATATTGATAACATTTAAAAAATTCATTTAATATATGTTAATTTTTCTAACTTGCCAGACATAAGCATTTCATTTATAATACACTCTTTGTATTGCTGGTTGCTTGATGTTTGAATCCCCTAAATCGAAAAGTTGATGATTTGCAAATCTGTTCGTTTACTAATAACAAAATTTTTGAAAGCAAGTTTGAACAATTTTTAAAAAAGCTGGCTTTAATAAGACGTATATATCTAAAATCAAAGTAAGGCTTAAATTTAAACTCATAATTCCAATTTAGATCCATCCGAGAGTAACCAAGTTTTAAGGACTTTTTTTAGAAAATTCATGAAATATATAAATAAGATTCATTAAGAAAAATGTTAAATGCTTAAATTATTTCTTATAACCATCCAGTTTTTCTAATTTATTTCGTTTCAGAAAAAGAAATGAAAAATAACATAGTTCATTGATAGCGCAAAGCTATATTTAAATAATTGGACATTCAAAACATCCTACTAAAATTATTCTAAAAATTATCTTTTAGATACAACTATAAGTATACTAAAATTCGCTAAACCTATGATTCTATTTGTTGATTAGATAGTATATTGTAAAGATTAATAAAATGATTTTTAGGGTCAAACTTATAATTCCTTAAAAATTGTAGTTATTTTAATATTGAAATGATAACATCATGTTTATAACATATTCATATATAAGAGATTAGAATATTATTTTAAATTATACTTTAAACTGATTTCCATTATGTTTCTTGCAGACTTTTGCCAAACGCTTTAAAAATTTTAATTAATAAAGTTTTAGCGTTTCAGTTTTATATTCTGAAATATAATTTATGAGTTTTTTAATTATTATCTTTGAAAATAAATGGCTGGAATAGGCTAAGAAAAAAATTGAGAAGACTTCTAAAAATGCACTCAAAAAATTTGAGCCTCTTCCATCATCTTAAAAGATTGATTATGAATTTTCCTAAGTTATATTGAAAAAAATATAGGTTTATGGGTAAAATCCAATAAACTCATAAAAGTTTGCTAATTAAATTATTTTAAATGTGTCAAAAAACTTTAGCAAATTTTATCCTTTGATAATATTAATGTATTTGTAATAATATAGCATTTACATCATTTCTATTTAATTTTCTATGATCTAAAATTTTCCACTTAAAGAAGAGACCAGTACTAATCCAGCTATAATTTACATTTGATATTCACTAAATAAAATGATAGACCCGGTAGTCTTTTATTCTTGAATTGATAAAAGATTAGGAGATGTTAATTATATCTATATTTGTTGATATTCTTATTCTAATTCTTATTCATTTATGATGATGCTTAGATCATTAAAATTTAGAATGAAGATCGGATCAACAGTTCTTTCTAAATAAAAAATTTTTATTATAATTTCTACATTGTCTAAATCTTAAGACTGTCTAAGATTTGCTTCAATTGTAACATTTACTTTAGTGTTTACAACATAACCAGTTAATGAGTTTAAATATTATTCTAATGTACTATTAGGAGAAAGTCTCATCTTTTAATCATAATTTAAAGAAAGAATTTAGCAATTCTCAACTGATTTTACAAACTTTAATTAAGGGACAGGATGAAAGATTTAAATGCATTCATTCAAAAAGCAAATGCTATTTTTTGATGGTTAGCAATCTGAATCACATCCATCCCCATCAATTAAATTGCCATCATCACATAATTCATTTTAATTAATATCACCATCTCCACAATTAGCTTGGATTAAATTTTCAACAGGATTATTATTATTAATATAGTTTGTATTATTATTCGTATTATTATTAGAATCTTTAAATTATTGGATGCAAATATTATTTTCGCAATTCATACAAGTTTGGTTATCACATGTTTATTTTGATTTAGGTTCACATAATTCATCCTATAATTAATAACCTTCGAAGCAAACCAGGCATTAGTTATTTTCATCTAAAGTCATGCAATTCTTATCTATGGTTAATTTACAATCTAAACACTTTTTAGTATTTAGAACATCACATTCTTCATCTGGAACTGCCTTTATTCCATCACCACAAGCACTAAAACAGGATCCATTTTATTAATCGAAATAATAGCCTTTCTAGCATGCAGTACCATCATCGGTACAAACTCCAGCTATACATTATGGGCAAAGAGGATTACAAGAATATTTACATTCAAAACATCCATCATATGGATCAAAATTACCGTCTTCACAATCCTCATATATAGATTTTAGCCCATCTCCACATACATCATAACATTAATTTATTAGAATGTTGTAGTAAAGACCATCTTTAGGATCACACTTCGCTTTAAGAAGACATTCATTAGTTTACACAATGAGTAGATAATCCTATTCACAAATTTGGCACAATCCAAACAAGCATTCAAAACAATTATCTTTACATTAAAATTAACAGTTTGAGCATATAATATTATGTTAGATTAAATTATGTTCACATTACTCAAGATCATTAATGGAATTATCTCCACATTTACTCTCACATTTAGACCTACTTGCATCTAAGTAGTAGTGATCATCGCAAATAATACAAATATCATTGATCTACTCTCTGCAATATTAAATATAAGATTAACTCATATGATTTTATTCTAAAAAACTTTCTTATTGGGTAATTTAATTATTTTCACTCTATTAAATTGCACAAATTCCATTAAATATTTTGAATCCTAATTAACAACTTAAACATCTTCCTGACAAACATACTTAACAATTAGGACCACAATGAAATTAACAAAAATGACAACCATCAAAAGGGTTTATATTACCGTCATCACAATCTTCCCCAGAAACAATTAATTAATCTCCACAAATATTCTGGCATTTATTTTAAATCAATCTGAATCCTATCTAACATTATAAGCATCCGTTAATTTGACAATTTAAACAACTAGGTTGACAGGAGAATTAACAGTTATAACAGCCATCATAAAGCAAAGAATTCATATCTTCACATTTTTCATTTCCAACTTTTACATTATCATTGCATTTTTCTAAACATTAGTTTCTCTAAGTATCAAGGTAATAATGATCAATGCATTCTAAACATTTTCCACTCTGGCAAGTCAAACAAACAGTAGTTTAACATTATAACTTACAAGTCGAGCTGCATCCATCATTGGCAATTATATTAAAATCATCACATTCCTCTGTATTTCTTCCATATGGATCAATTGCAAGGTACCCATCCCCACAAATATTAACGCAAAAATAGCTTTAAGGTTTGAATCCAACATCTTTACAGTCCAAACAAGTTTTTCCATCTGAACTGCACGTTTTGCAATCATTCCTGCACAGCCTCTTACATTAAAAACAATTATCATTTTAGTCCAGATTATACCCATCATCGCACTCTTCCAATCCTATAACTATTGAATCTCCACAATTCTCAATACATTTCTTTTAATCAATGTTGATAATCCAACCATATGTTAAACATTAATAACATAAACCTCGTATACATTATGTACATTAAACTTAACAGTCTAACTTGCATTGATAACAACCGTCAAATTAAGTATTATTACCATCATCACATTCTTCAAGACCACTTGTGATTCCATCTCCACAAATATCTGGACATGGAAAAACTGTTAAAAGATTACAGGTCAAGCATTATTTTGGGCACTAAAATTTACAATTTGTGCAACCATCATTAGTTTATTAATTCCCATCTTCACATTCTTCATCACTTGTTAATAAAAAGTCTCCACATATTGAGATGCATTAATTATCAACATTTTAGAAACCCGACTAACATGTAACTAGGTCACACGGTTAATTATGCCATTTTATTATTTCATCTCCGCATTTTTTGTAACAGTATTATAAATTTACATCTTCCTATAATGGACATGCTTAACAAAAGTCATTAACTTCATAATATCCTAATAAACAATTGCATGAAAGTCCCCTTAAAACTCGATATTCATTTGGATTACAGCTTAAGCAGGAATTATCAAAAGATGAAAAACAAGTCTTACATTTTTAATTACACTTGGAACATTTAAAATTAGAATCATCAAAATAATATCCATCTTAACAATCACAAACATCACCTTTTTTCTCCATTTTATCTAGCTATTATTGATTTGCTTCTCAGCCATATACTGTGTGATTTTATAAAAAAAAATAATGTTTTTTGAATTATTTTATAATAAATGCATTGAGTACAATGACCATTAGATGATCCATAGCATTTCTTGCATAATTTGTTGCAAACTTAACATTTACCCCCCGTATTATCATCATAATATCCATCATAACATAGGCATTAATTTAGGTATAAATAACGATATTGTTATTCTTCACAATGGATGCAAAAATCCTTCTAGTTTCTACATTATTTACATTTAAAACTGCAGTCTAAATATTTTTATTTTATACCTTCACATAACTAAGTTTGGTGATTAAAAAATTACACAGTCGAACACGTTAATATACATTTGGTAACATATAGTTTATATGGATAAATGCACTAGGTACATTCATATTCGTTAAAACAAGCTTCACATTCTTCTGGACAACTCTCACATCTAAAAGACTAATTATCTAGAAATTATTAAGGACCACATTGAGATGGATCTAATTTAATAATTGAAGTGTCGATTGTAGCCATCTAAATGCAAGTACTTTCATCAGTACATTCTAAACAAAACGGACTACAATAATGTACAACTATTTAATAATCAGATAAGGCACAATATCTGTCTTAAACATTATTATATAACCCAAAGCACTCAAAAGTTATTAATAATGTAGGTGAATACTATGAAATATTTATTGTTACTGTTTTATTCTAACTCACTTAAGATTCTGTATTATTAATTGAGTATATTAAATAGCCTCCGCCACTCTAAAAATTACATCCAAAAATTGCATCAAAATAAATAGTTAATGAATGATGTGGTTTATCTATTGTATATGTTTAAGAAAATTTTGCGGTTGCCCAAACATATTACCCTCCAAATACTGCTTTTGAAGATATATAAGACCAATATATTAAATCCCCCTTCTAAAAATCATTTTTAGTTGAGGATTCTAAAATAAAGATTTCAGATAAATTATCAGGAACAGTAAAATCAAGGAATAATCTCATTAAATATTCTGAATCTAAAAAGATGATATTAATTTATATACATTTCGTCGTTTAATGATATTTAATGCAAACATTATTTATAAATTTTGAATCTTTGGGGCAAGATAAGGCACATTTTCCATCTGAAACGATCCTATATCCAGTTTAGCAAATAGAACATTCATATGCTCTTTCACACTTTAAACAAAATGCAGGGCATTAAGCGCTTGCAAGAACAGAATAAATAATATACCATCCAGAATTAGAATTTCTATAATCATTATTATAATTACGTAAAATTTCCTTTGATCGAAAAATTCACACTGCCTTGTTCTACATAAAGATTTGTTTACAATAGATACACATTTGCTGTTTAGCATCCGCTATATGACATTGTATTTTAAGCATAAACTTCTATATTATCTTTTACAAAACTTATTCCATTATAATAAAATGAAGAGTAATATGTCGAATTTAAATAAATTGAAATTCCAGAGTTGCTTGGAGTGGCATTACAAAATAGAACAAAAATTTATACACACAAAGGATAGATAAATTAAGTTGAACTGAAACTCACTTAAGCTCCTTCATTATTTTTGAAAATTCCGAAATAAGGCCCTAATTTTTTATTATTACTGCTTAAATTTGCAGGATCGTAAATTATGTTCCATTTAATTAATTATGTATAACTATAAGTAATGAGCTAAAGCCAAAGCACATATTATATTTCAAACGCTTTGCAATATCTCCCTCTTTTATCTGGAACTGCTAGCAGACAAAAGCTCAAACATCTATAAAAAGAAGGGGGCTCACCAGATAAAACAGTTCTGATTGGACATCGACATATACCATCAATTAAGCTAACATCTGAAAAGCAATATGTGCATTAATTATAATTATCTCCAGAACAAGTTTTACAAGTAGAATGACACAAGTAATAAGAAAAATGAACATTTTTAATTAAAGCCAAGCTTTATTGGTTAACAATACTGAATTTTAAATTTGTTAAAGAAGTGACTTATTATAATGCTACTCTTATTGTTTTCACTTGATATAAACTTGAATTGCAGCCTCCTGAATTAAATTATAAAGGATTCTATGTAGTAAATTAAAACTAGTAGTTCTAAGATTTATACTCCAATTTCAGGCTATCTTCATTCCACTAAGTAAGAAAGTATACATCAAAGCTTAAAATATGATTTTTGCCATTTGCTTTCAAATTGTTGATTTATTCACTTAAAGTAGCCATGGTTTAGGATTATTTTAAAATTAAAGCAGTTCCTATTGGATTGGTGCAATTTGAATATAGAGCGCTATTTTATGTCCCGCTATTTTTGAATTAGTAGGGGCAAGAATTGTCAGAACAATAAAGATAAGATGGTTAGTGAAAACCATTATAGTAGACTTACCACTCCCCAAATACAAATACAATAAGAATCAGAATGTACATGTTCTTATGTAGTTTACTAATTATAAAATTGATTTCTCTAGCCATCTTTGCAATTTTTTCTTAAATAAAGTTGAATTTTCTACGTAGATTAAATTCTATAATAATTCTACAACTTGTTTCTTGTTTTAAAAATGCAAAGATAGTTTAGAACATTTTCAGGAAATTCTTCAATCCGTAATTTTAGTATTTTTACTTGACTTCTTTAATTGAGATTTTTTGAAAATATTAGTTATTTTTGACTATCTCCAAAAGAGAAATATTTTATAACAAAAAAAAACACTAGTGAAAGACATAAAATTATTGCTTGCAAATCAATTGTCTTGCAATCCTTAGAAAAATTAAGTATTGATTTAATATATTCAATTCTTAATGTTGTAGGGGTTGTTTAATAATAATTTAATTGGAATAAGAATTAGCATAAAGTTAGGAGTTAGAGGCCTTGACTAGTATCTATACAAGTTAAATTTCTCTATTTTCATAATATCTATGTGAGTCAATTTGTATTAAGATGATTTCTATATATCTGGATTATATCTTAAATTGTTATTGATATATAAATTTAATTGAATATGAAGAAAAGAAGAGCATTAAAAGGGCTGTTACCATTATTTGAATGATTTTAAAGATGTATGATTTTATGTGCATCTGAGATTTTAGGTTAGACTTGTGAAGCCGTATTCAAATAAAACAAATTAATTAATATAATTAAATCATGATTAAATGCAATTATTTTGAAATAAAATTTATTAGTTGAATGAATAAATTTTTTATAAAACTGAACCCACAATCAAAAAAACTGTAATGAATACTTTCTATAGTGATTAGAAGGAAGAGAAATTTCAAAATAAATTAACCTTTTCAAACCAGAGTTAGCAATTTCTGATCTATATAATAATAAATCTTCCTTATCAATTAATATCTCAGTAAAAGCGTAAATCTATTTTAGAATAAATCAATTAAAATAAAAGTATTATAGATAGATAAAAAGGTTATTCTAGAAAATTTAAAATTAGTTAAAAATTTGATTTTTTTTTATTGTGAAAAAGTAATAAAAGGTGAGAATGGCAAGAATGGTTCTTATTCTTAAATAGTAAATTTAATCAACAAATTATAAATTATTTATTTCAATGTTGGGAAATGTATTAAGTTTAATTCGATTTCGAATTTTCAGATTTAGCTTCATTTTTAGAAATAATTACTCTCTTTAAAAATCTCATTTTTCCAATAATACGTTATTTTACAAATTAA